>JAXIVD010006820.1:0-5000 GCA_036785275.1 Cancer borealis | reverse complement strand
CTACAAAGATGTGCTGCATTATAATACGCAGACGTTATAAGAACATAAGGACATTAGACGTTATAATGCAGTGTCTTTACAGGAACGTTGCTGGAAAGAAGAACAAGGCCACTGCTAATCCACGAAGTGTTCAAATATACATAATGCAGGTGGAGGAAAGAGGCGAGGGCTTCTCCAGCACTGAGTCACACACACACACACACACACACACACACACACACACACACACACACACACACACACACACACACACACACACACACACACACACACACACACACACACACACACACACACACAGGCAGAATGAAAGGCAGTATAGCTACACAAGATGCTGACTTCTTAATCCCTGTGAATGTACGGGTTTATAGATCTGAAGTGTAAAAATATGCCTTTTTATAGGAAATGGTGAAGAAAGTGACAAAGACGTAACCTTTGATATGGTCAGAAAAGTTCTCTTCCCAAGGATCACAAACCCGTCCCTCGCCTCGCCTCGCCCCCCACAACACCCTGCAAGAGGGACAAGTCGCGCCGCGCCCTTCCCTCCCGCCTGCCTTGCCTCTGCCCTCCACTCTCCCACGGTGAGTAACGCTGTGTTCGTGTGCGTGCGTGCATGTGTGTATGTGTGCGTGTATGTGTGTGTATGTATATGTGTATATATATTATATATATATATATATATATATATATATATATATATATATATATATTACTTTAAGGCCTAAAGGAAATGGTATTGATATGTATGATGATAATAATAATAATAATAATAATAATAATAATAATAATAATAATAATAATAATAATAATAATAATGTCATAATTATTATCATTAGTATCATTCTTACTACAGTACCATTATTATTATCATTATTCTTATTCTTATCATTATTATTGTTATTATTATTATTATTATTATTATTATTATTATTATTATTATCATTATTATTATTACTATCATTATCATTATTATGCTATTCTCATTATTATTATTATTACTATTATTACTATTATTATGATAATAATTATTATTATCATCATTACTATTACTATTATTATTATAATTTTTATCATGAATATTATAATCACTTTTATTATTATCATCACCATCATCCTCATCATCGTCATTATGATATAATTATCATCATGAGGAGGAGAGAGCAGAGGAGAATTATGATCATGATAACAATGACGATGAAAATGACGATGACGATGAGGAAGAGGAGGCGGATAAAGAGGAGGAAGCAGAGCATGATGATGATGACGATGATGGCGACGATTAGCTGCCGCTGTTGGCGCTGGAATAAATAATTAGCATCACGGCGGCCATTTAATTACGGCCTCATAACCAGCAGTGTGAGTGAGTGACGTGCCTACACTGGGGCAGCCACAGGTACACACACACACACACACACACACACACACACACACACACACACACACACACACACACACACACACACACACACAGAGTAACCAACCTAACCTTTCATCTATTCCTTGATATTTCTTTACCATCGTGTTTCATTATGTCTAAATTATAATTACTCAGAAAATACACTTACAGTTTTTTTAAGACAAGTATTTATTTTGTTAGAGGTATAATATGCTATGAAAATTCTAACATACCAACAATTCTTATTTAATATCATGTTAGGGAAGATATTATTCTCAATGTAACTGGTACGAAGAAGTTACTGAACGTTACTCCTCATGTCACTATTAGTAGCCATGAATTGAGTGTATCGAACATGTTATTCCTTCTCGTTGTTACAAATACACTAATACACTTTTCTGGAAGCCTTGCCATGAGAACAGAATTTCCACAAACCATTGAGTCCCCGAAGGAAGGAGAGAACTTTTACACACCTCTAGACCAAGGCAGAAAAATACCTCAAGGCTTCGAAAACACAAACAGAAGATTAATTTCAATACTATATGAATAATAATGTAAACCGAGACCAGAAGGAGAGAGGTAAAAACACGGAGAGAAGGGAGACACATAAAAGAGAGTGAAGATAAAACTTGAGGACGAAAGTATATATCTGATTGCTGTTGAAAAATTACTATTACTCATGTTTTTCTCTTCACACTCCGAACAAACTTCTAATGTTGCCTGATTTTATTTTCTACAATTTCCCAACGAGCCTCCTACTTTCCTCCGCGTGCAGGTATTTTCCCAGCTTTCTTACTTGCGTTAGTTACCGTTGTCGCTTATTTAGCTACGCGACAATTTTACTAAGTACTTTTCACACCTGCTAATGTTTTTTGGGAGCAGTTATTACGGCCCAAATTATTTTAAGGGTGCCTCTCCTCCCTCAGCTCCCAGGACTTGCGTGTACACAGGAACCAAGTCAAAAATTAAGCTCATAATAAGAGTAGTTTCCACACGATTTTTTTGCGCCTCTGAGCACTTACTGCTAAAAAGAGACGACACATTGAGCAAAATGAGTGTGAAACTTTGTGAAAATTCTCTGACTCAGGCCTACCATTAGTGTTATGCAGGCAGCGTGAGGGGAGGGAAGCTGTCCTTGGTAGGGGGGTTAAGTTTCTTGGGGGTTTTAAGGGGAGGAGGAGGTCTTGTGGTGTGACTGAAGGTGAAGGGAGGGAGAGAGAGAGAGAGAGAGAGAGAGAGAGAGAGAGAGAGAGAGAGAGAGAGAGAGAGAGAGAGAGAGAGAGAGAATGCAGGTGGTATACGTAAAGGGAAGGACTGTGTGAGGTGTGAGGTGTGTGTGTGTGGGTGGGGGGGTATAAGTTTGTGGTGGTGGTGGTGTATTGAGTGCATGCAGTAGTGTGTGTGTGTGTGTGTGTGTGTGTGTGTGTGTGTGTGTGTGTGTGTGTGTGTGTGTGTGTGTGTGTGTGTGTGTGTGTTTGAATGCAAGTGCGTGTGTCTGTCTGTCTGTCTGTCTGTGTCTGTGTGTGTGTGTGTGTGTGTGTGTGTGTGTGTGTGTGTGTGTGTGTGTGTGTGTGTGTACGGGAGTTCAAATGTAGTGAATGCGAAAGTGTACTAGAATTGAAAATACCTCATGTTCCGTTGGTGTAAGTATGTATGTATGTATGTATGAACGTAGCCTACATCACCATTACGAGAGCGCATGCCTGGTGTGTGTACGTACGTGTATGTGTGTATGTATATATGTGTGTATGTATGTGTGTGTGTCTGTATACGCTATAAACCTAGGAGACAGACAAACAAAACAAACTGTCAATATTCCCGTCGCTGTAAATATTCCTTGGCAGCTTCTAAGGCAAAATAAAACAAGAAGGGAAAGGCGATTACTGACAGAACGAAGCTTGGTCTGTTCTGCGAAGGCTTCCTACTTACTGTTATTGTGGTTTTAGTGTAATATAGAAAGCATCCTAAGGGCGTTGGGGAGTAAGGGAGCAGAGGACAAAGTAGTAGTGATGAGAACACAAGGTAAAGAAAGACTGTGATCACGATGGGAGGGGATAGGTTGGAAATGATGATAGCTGTCTCCCGTAGAGTTATTCATAAAGGTATCTCTCTCTCTCTCTCTCTCTCTCTCTCTCTCTCTCTCTCTCTCTCTCTCTCTCTCTCTCTCTCTCTCTCTCTCTCTCTCTCTCTCTCTCTCTCGTCTCTCTCTCTCTCTCTCTCTCTCTCTCTCTCTCTCTCTCTCTCTCTCTCTCTCTCTCTCTTTTATGGTATAGTACAGGATCATGAGCAGTGTGAGGATGCACGCACACGCACACGCACACGCACACACACACGCACACGCACACGCACACACACATCAGACCTGTACCAGCGGACAGGATTATTTTTTGTGGCACAATATTTGTTTCGTCAGTACATTGTGTTACTTGACTATTAAAGCGTCCGGAGGCAAATTTTCCTGAATAACCTCGTCCACACACATACGTTTTCATTATTTTTTTTTCTAATATCCTTCCTACCCACTATGATGTGTCTCAATGCAATAAGACCACCAACAATGGCAATGATAATGGTGGTGGTAATAATAATGATAATGATAACAACAACAACAATGATAATAATAATAATAATATTTATAATCATAATATGCCCTGCCCGGCCATCTAATTATTATCAAAGGAACTGTTAGAATACAATAAGCAATAATTGTACCGAATGTCACTCGGTCTTTTATATCACAACATAATATACTATAAAAAAAATATATATCAACAGGAATATTATAAGACGCTTTCTGTTATCAAGACATTTAGGCAACACACACACAAGGGAGAAGAAGAGCTTACTGTGGGTTCTGTGTTGCTGTGTAGAGCGTGATGTTCGGCGTGGACTGTTTGATATAAGCTGTGCAGAGTGTGAGGTGTGCGGTAGGAGATGAAGGAAGGATGTAGGGTGAGCGGTAACCCTGCCAGGTGTGTGTGGTTTGTGGTGTAGGGGAAGGGGTGTGAGGTGTGTACAGATGGTGTAGTAAGAGTTCCATACACGGGTTTCCTCTCCTCTTGAAGGCATGGAGTCTTGTCAAGAGTTACGTTTTTCTATCAACTATATTCTGTTTTATTTTTTTTCTGCATTTTTTACCGTTAGTTTGATGCCTCGCGGGAATGTGGCATTACGCTAGGCATTACGTCAGCTTCATCATGCCGCCACTACTACGACAACGCAGATCACACATACGACAAGTAATACAAATATTCGGTCACTACATCACCAGCTTCGCAATATTTTTTCCCGCCAAAATACTAAACCCGGCAAAACAGCAATCGAAAGTAAAGTAAAATAATTAAATAAAATAAAAAAAATATTCAGTTTGGGAAGCAATTTTTTCCCCCCGCGTGGGAAGACAAAAATCCTCACCAATATCAAGATGTGAAAAAGAAAAACATCAGCTTAACACAAGAGGAAAAGGTTGATTTGAAAATAATAAACCAAAAATACTTTTTACAACCACACGCAAAGTGGAGAGGAGAAAAAAAAAATAGCGCTCAGGTAATATTGTCATTATGCTGGTGGGGTGATGACATTACCTGACGCGCTAGTATTGACG
>JAXIVD010006819.1:15000-20000 GCA_036785275.1 Cancer borealis | reverse complement strand
GAACACAATTTCTGCAGATAAAAAAATAACAAATGAGAGTCGTAAAACACATCTTAATAAGCACTCACTGAAGGGAACATAAACATTAGGAACTCTCTCGCACCACAAATATGAAGAACAGTAAACGAAAGCAAAGAAATTTAAAACATATTGAGCAAATCTCTCTCTCTCTCTTTCTCTCTCTCTCTCTCTCTCTCTCTCTCTCTCTCTCTCTCTCTCTCTCTCTCTCTCTCTCTCTCTCTCTCTCTCATCGCAGTTAACGCAACACCTCAACACCCAGCCTCCACCAACACCAGATCTTAGTCCTCACCTGACCTAAACGCATTCGCTAAACTTGATCACCTGAAGACCATTATTACCTTATCTCTCCATCCCGGTGCCCCTCCACTTAGGGTTATCTTTCCTCTCCCTCCATCCCTCCCTCCCTTTGCTAGAGACCGCGGGTATGAAGGAGTGAAGGAAATAAAACGTTAAACCTTGGAAGAGGAGGAAGAGGAGAAAGAGGATAACTTTGCTTGAGGGAACTGAAGGTAAGAAAGAACGGTTTGGAGGTGAAAAAAAAAATAGTGAAAAAATAAAAGGTTTAAAAGTCAAACGCTTCACAAGGCATCAGGTATGAGTGAAGCATCTATGAATTAAGTGTCAAAACCGCTTCATGTCAGTCTCGTGTTCCTCTCCTTACCCCCCTTCAACCCCTTACCCTGGAGGGGGACACCTGGAGTTTACAAATTACGTTCACAAATCAGCATGTTGGTCAGAACCTTCACATGAAATTTAATTTGTACTCAGAACTCTTGAAGGCCCCCCTATCTTCCTCTTCCTCCTCCTCCTCCACTCGTCCAAACAGCTATACCATCCATCAGGGACTCATATAACTCAGGTGGTCAGTCTTCCACTCAAGTGAGGTGTGCATGTGGCAAGGAGTGGAGGTGGTGGGAGGGCAGTGGAGGGATGGAGAGAGACAGGGGTTGGAGGGTAAGTGTGCAGGTGGGGGGGAGGTAGACCTGTCAAACGTGTGAGCCAATCAACGCTCAGCTTATCACAGGGTCTCGTGCGCCCGGCTGACTGATTGGTGCTTTTATTATCGTATAATTAGTCAGGTTGAGTTCGTCCTCCTGCACCATTCTCCCGCCTACCACCAAGCCGGGCACACTCCACCTCGCCCTGCTGCTCTGCTTCCCTCACTCCACATCACTCCACTCCACACCTGTCACACACAACAAATACACTCCACAATGGATTAATATATATACTTTTCCCCTCCGCCTTGACTCTCAGATTCAATAGTTATCATTGTTAACTCTATCTTCTCATTTGATTCATGTATTTAGTAATCCTCTGCTTTCTCTTAACTCAGGACTTAATTCTTTACCCTTCATGACTCACCCTGCTGTCCTCTCCCCCCTAAAGTGACTCATCACTGTGAAGAAACTCATCAAAACTCATACTGGTGAGTTTAAATTAAATTATCTTACTCTCCTTGTCTCACTCTACGTTGACTTATGAAAAATATATTTGTGTTCTAAATTTTGAAACTTCACTGAACTCATTGTCCCTCTCTGATCTTGTATTTATTTTTTTTCTTATTAGCAAAAGCAGGTCAAGGGTTAGGAATAAAAAAAATAAATATACAAGACTATTGCGTTTATATCGTTCCTTGGATGTAATACTTAATCCTTTAGTCTTTAATTCTTTATCTTCACTAAACTTGATTATCTTTTTCTGAACGTAACTCTTTGTCTGAACTTAAAACTCTGCCTACCTTGAATTTAATAGTTCCTCTTTAAGCTTTACCTTCACTAAACTTGATTTTCTCCGCTCCAAACTCTCCGTACACTTAATCACTTCATTAAACTCACACACTCCCTTTCTAAATTTCTTCCCAACGCTCTATCTTCCTTGACCTTACCTCAACTTTACCCTGCACTCCGTCACCTCACCCTCCTCCCAATGTAACTTATTCCTTGGTGAGTGACGTTCATTTGTACAACTTCAACTCGCGCGCTCATTACCTCCTTATCTCCCCGGACTCATGCAAGAACTTATCTACAAACCATTAACCTTTACTCATTTATCCAACAACTTATCACTCGCTTCTATTAATTTGTTCACCCTCCTCTCTCTCCCTCTCTCCGTCCCCACCTGTCCATTCCCTAAGTTCATGTACTCATCGGGTACTTTGGTGGTCCTTTCACTCACCCACTCCCTCCCCCGTCCCTCTCCTCCTCCAGGTGGGTGAATCGGGGCCTCACAAGAGAAGCTTAAGACCCTGATAATGCCAGTCATACCGCGTCATCATCAGACCAGTCCTGCCAGCCAAGAGGACACTCACAATACCTCGCTGAACTGACCACAGCACAATGCAACGCGAGGAAATAATAGAAGAGTGAAAATTGATAACGATGAGCAGCGCTGCGACCACGACGAGGCACAATAAGAGAGTAAATTAATAACTAGCAGCATCACGCCAGTACATCAAGTGAGACACACCACAATGCACACCGATGAAGAATAATGAGAAGGAGGAATACAATGAACTGTGGCCACAATGAACCCTAACAGAAAGGACACGTAGCTATCACATTAGAAACAGCGCTAACAGACAGACAGACCCACCCACAGCATCACAGTGTTACTACAATAAGACAACACAGCAGGGTGAATGTTTACTATTATAGGAAATACTGATAACAGGATACGACTTGGTTTTAACAAGATGTACTAATAGCAACACAGCATCACAGCGATAACACAGAACAAAATAAATGATCTTCTTATCCAGCACAGCAAAACCCAGTATATAAAGATGGAAGGTAGAGAAAAACCTCACTTCACAACATAAAATAACACAATAACAACCACAATTAACCAAACACAACCATAACAATAACAAAAAAGCATCAGAGACCGGTACAACAACACAAACCCATAACAGAAATAAAACAAAATACACACGATAACTAGAACCAAGAACCAGTCACTCCAGGTTCTTGTTTATTAGTCTTCCAGCATCAGCAAGATCATTCCTCACACTCGTAAGATGACCAATATGATTCCCCTTCCCACTTATCTCAACCCTGATGCTTGAGTCGATCTGTATATGGCTATAACAAGCACGTTGTCATCGCCAACATGATTTTACGGCTCAACGCACGCGGGATAAACATCAGACAGAAGATTACAGAAAGTGGAAAGTATCATCTCTCACTGGTGAAAATGCAGCTTCAAAATGGAGGTCGCAATGCAGCCTTTTTTGAGCTAGAAACATTATTTTCTTTCGATTCTGAGTCTACCTCGCAGCCAGACAGTTAATTTAGCCATGCAAATGAATGATATGATGAAGCACCTTGCACACATTCCTTGTTCAATTCCTCATATGGATTTATTACCTGCCAAAATCCTGAAATCCTACCTTTACCCCAGAGTTTTCCAGCCTGGCCAGAAGAAAATAAGCTGCAGGTACCCCGCTATTGATCTCAAGAAGCCTCAGGACACCACACCAAAAGTATCTGTCGTAGTTTCTCAAGAAGTTATTACCGCACATCCATTATTCTCCATGTCAGTTATTGTCGAGATGCAATATGTGTGTGCATTAGCGTGTGCGTGTGTGCGTGTGTGTGTGTGAGTGTGTGTAAGAATAATTTTGGTCATGATAAATCTACACTATGCTAACTTCTTCTTTCTCCTTCTCCTATTCCTCCTTTAATCATTATCCTCTATTCCTACTTTCCTTTTCTTCCTCCCTCCTCCATCATTAATTCTTATCTCTCCTGATCTCCTCCCTCCATTTTCTTCTTTCCACCTTTGTAATCTCTCCTCCTCCTCCTCCTCTCCCACATTTACCCTTCCCTTTTTTTCCTTTGCTCCTTCTTCCTTCCTTTATCTAATCTTCTTTCTTCCACACAACATTTACTTACTCTTTCTCCTCCTCCCCCTCCTCCTTCCTTCTCCATTTCTCCTTCATTCACTTTTCACTTTAGCTCTCTATTCATTACTAGTTATTATTCTATTTACTTTTTATCATCCATTTCTTCTATTCCTCTTTCTACTTATCTTTCTTTCTCTCTCACTGAACATTAATAGGTAAGGAAGATAAGAGAGAGAGAGAGAGAGAGAGAGAGAGAGAGAGAGAGAGAGAGAGAGAGAGAGTGAGAGAGAGAGAGAGAGTGAGAGAGAGAGAGAGAGAGAGAGAGAGAGAGAGAGAGAGAGAGAGAGAGAGAGAGAGAGAGAGAATATTCATGATGATTAAGAACAAGATAAACACAGATAATAAACAAAACTTAAAGACACGGTACATAAAGAATTAAAAGCAAACTCGCGGATGAGAAAAACAAAAATATTATCGCAACGAACACCTCAAAAATATAAATAGAAGAAGAACAAGAAAAAGAAGATGATGAAAAGGAGGAGAAGCAAAAGAAAACGAAAAAGAAGGAGGAGGAGAAGGATGGAGTTCACAAGACGCCGACACACCACCTACTTTCCTCCTCCTCCTCCTCCTCCTCCTCCTCCTCTTCCTTCACCCTGAGCCGAGATATAATCAACCGGCTTCTCCAGCATTCATTCATAATCCGGGTTTTAATGAAGCCTCGGTAGGGGTTCGAACGGTCTCTTGAACCGAAGCATTAATAGGTGTTTTGAAGGCAGCGGTAAAATTACATGTCAGGCGCTGAATCCTTCTCTGTCTATCGGTCTGTCAGGTGAAAGAGAGAGAGAGAGAGAGAGAGAGAGAGAGAGAGAGAGAGAGAGAGAGAGAGAGAGAGAGAGAGAGAGAGAGAGAAAGGACTGAGGCGTGGAAGAAAAATTACACACACCAAGATAAAAGAGAGAAAGGGAGTGAGAGAAAATATCATGTGAGAAAATAGTTTATGAGAGAGAGAGAGAGAGAGAGAGAGAGAGAGAGAGAGAGAGAGAGAGAGAGAGAGAGAGAGAGAGAGAGAGAGAGAGCGCAAATCTAGGACAATTAATATATTTTCTCTCATTTCCTAAGTTTCTACCTT
>JAXIVD010006819.1:0-5000 GCA_036785275.1 Cancer borealis | reverse complement strand
GTTTATCTATCTATCTATATGTCAGTCTAAACTATTATATCAAATAAGCGTCTCAAGAATAAATATCTCCTCACAATGAAATATCTCTATTCCTCAGATTTCTTTTTTTATATTATTCCTCCTCTCTCTCTCTCTCTCTCTATCTATCTTTTAATCCTTTCCTTACTATCCGGATCAAGAGAGAGCAAGAGAGAAAGAAAAAAATAAAACGAATGAAAGACAACCTAAAAACAAAATAATAAAAAAGGAAAGTAAAAAGAACAGTTAAAAAAAAATCATCAAACCAGCATTCTTCCTAGGACCACCACCACCACCACCACCACTACCACCACCAACCACCACCACTACTACTACTACTACTACTACCACCTCAACAACCACCACTTCTTCCTCCTCCTCCTCCTCCTAAGGCTACTCCTGCTCTGAGAACCGTAATGGCATGCCGCCGAACCCTCCAGGCAGAATCGTGATGGCATGTGCCCCCATAACAGGTTTTTTCGGCTCCCCACTTCTTCGGCTCCACGTCAGACGATAATAGATAATTGTACTCAGATTATTTGGCAAGTGGAGGGAGAAGAAGGAAGAGTGAGGGAGGAGGAGGAGTAAGAGGAAGAGGAGGGAAAGGGAGAGGAGGGAGAGTGAGATGGGAAAAAAGCACAAGGGATAAATAATAATCGATTACAGTAAAGAAGAAAAGAGAAAGGCAAGGGGAGGAAAATTAAGGGAAAGGGAAATACTTGAAGCTACTGAAGTAAAGAGAGTTTGAGGGAACGGAAAAGGAAGGAAAAGAGAGAGAGAGAGAGAGAGAGAGAGAGAGAGAGAGAGAGAGAGAGAGAGAGAGAGAGAGAGAGAGAGAGAGAGAGAGAGAGAGAGAGAGAGAGAGAGAGATTATCATTGGACCAGAACGTTAAAAAGGATGAGGAAAAAAAATAAGATAGAGATAGAAGCAAGAAGAAAAAAAAGGAAAGGAGGAAAAGTTAACTTGTCCTTACGCCTTAACCTTGCCTCTTCCTTCCCTCTAATTCATTCCTTCCTTCCTCTCTCCCTCCTCCTCCCTCTGCTGTCATACATCATTAATTCATAAAAATGCATGGAGAGTGAGAGAGAAAAAAAAAAGATGAGGGAGAAGAGAAGATGGAGGAATGAAAAAGGAGAGAAGGAAAGTGGGAAATGAAAGGAAGATGACGTGGAGGGAAAGGTATGAAGAGAGGAAAGGAAAAGTGAGAGAAAGGGAAAAGGAAGGGGAGAGAAAACGGTAGATAGATAGAAGAGGAAAGGAAAGCAAGAGTACAAAGGGAGGGAGAGGAAATATATGGAGACACGAGAAAACAGAATGGAATAATAAAAAAATAAAAAAATAAATAAAAAAATAAAAAGTGAAATAGGAACGGAAATTATAGTCGAGGCTAAGAAAAAAAAAAAAAAAAAAAAAAAAAAAAAAAAAAAAAAAAAAAAAAAAAAGAGGGAGAGAGGGAGATAAAAAAAGAAAAAAAAAGTAAGCCAAGCAACATAATATTAAATGGTAAATCAAGACACGAAGCAGCTGTAACTTACGACTTAATTTTCTCTGTTGTATAGAATAGAACACGTCTGAAAAGTTGCCCCAGTACAAAACATGACCTCAACAAGAGACAAAAGAACACCACCTTGAAAATAGGGTCATTTTTAGGTGCTGTCTGAGTGAAGTCTTACAATTTGAAGTCTACTATATTCTATCTTGTATTGAACACGTTTAAGAATTGGACTAAGACTATATATGATCTAAAACAAATGAAAAGCGTTAAGTGTCAATCTCTTTTTGCTCACAGGATAAAGGAATAAGGAATAAAATGATGCTCTTCTGTTTCAAATCAAGTCTAAGAAGATGAGAAAGACAGAGTGTGATTCAAACTGTTTTTTTCAACCTCACCTATAATTCTACAAAGGTAATTCCAGTGAAACAATTCGAACTAATACGAAACAGTTGGATCACATGACTACCGGCTACTTAACGGAATGAAAACAAGCAATAACTAACGCTAAATTATCTTGTTTCCGAAAATGACAACTCGAAATCAAAATAATCGGCCAAGAAGACTCAAACAAGTCAAACAATAGACCTTTACACAAAATATACCACAAAACGTATGAGAAAGATAAAAAAAATAAACACCAATGATTACTATATCTGTCACTTCACCTATATTCCTTTTCTTCAAATTGGCCACACACGCAATGCTATTAAATAAGTTCCCCAAAAGCCAGTCTAGAGCCGAGAGTTTAGAATTATATCTCACACGAGGCTTCATTTATATGAGTCCAATAAGGGCATTCAACATCACCACGGGGCGTGATCAGCAACTCGATACAAGAAGAAGCAATCGAGATGGCATCCCGGCATCCCGTTTTTTATGACACCGCTACTGCTTCGGGGAAAACGCTACGTCGCCTCGAGGGATGGCGGAGACTAAACCAATTTAAGTCATTGCTGTGGGAACCTAATTCTTCCTTTACTCTTTTTTTTCTTCCTCCAATTGTTATTCTGCCTCCTGCTCCTGTCTGGCTGACTTGGGTTGACTGGCGTTTTCATCCCTGAACCCCTGTAGTCACGTCAGGGAAAAGAATATGCTTGTGACGGGGAGAAGGATTGGATTCTCTATGCTTTCATGGATATCCTAGAAATCTATTTATTATTATCATTATTATTACTTTATCATCGTTTTTATATTTTTTATATTATTCCTCTATTTACTAATTTCCCTTTTTACTTATTCTTGGCGCTTAACTTTGCTTTAATTTATTTTCATCTTATTATTATCATCATGATCATTAGTCATTGTAAGCATCGTTATATACTACCTTCCCTTCTACTACTTACATTCACTTAACTATTTCTAAACTCATCATCCAATACGACTAAATCACCATTAATTTTCGTGTTGCATTATTCTGCCTTCCCTTTCATCCTACTGTTTATCAAGCTCTATGTTTTCCCCCTTTCTCTTTCCATTCATTACGGGTTCGTTAATATGTTGGTGTTCTCCTCTTCGATCTAGGTCAACACGCTGCCAGAATCCCTTAGTAAAAATAATACTAATATTAATTCTAAGCAGGAAAGTTTCGAAATAATGAAGAGTTTCTTTGACTTAGCGAGACTCTGCAGGGAGGTGAGGAGAAGGAGGAGGAGGAAGAGGAGGAGGAGGAGGAGGAGGAGGAGGGAGGAGGAGGAGGGAGGAGGAGGAGGAGGAAGGAAGGGGAGGAGCTTTAGATAAGTAAAAAGAAGGCCCCATTTAGTTCCTTGTGCTATTTATATCAGAGAGAGAGAGAGAGAAGAGAGAGAGAGAGAGAGAGAGAGAGAGAGAGAGAGAGAGAGAGAGAGAGAGAGAGTGAGAGAGAGAGAGAGAGAAGCAAAATTTCATTCAATTGCTTCATTTTGATGGTGAAGATGAAGGAGCGACCGAGGACGATGCCAAGGTGAGTCTCTCTCTCTCTCTCTCTCTCTCTTCCTCTTCTCTCTCTTCTCTCTCTCTCTCTCTCTCTCTCTTTTCTTTCTCTCTCTCTCTCTCTTTCTCTCTCTCTCTATCTCTCTAAATCTTCAAGAACAGTCCAGGAGAAGGAGGAGGAGAAAGAAGAGGGAATACATAGAACAAAACACATACACCATACAATAATAACCAATATCATTATCACTTTTATCATTGGTATTATCATCATTACCACCACTACAACCACCACCACCACCACAACTACCACAATACCAAGGCTACTTTCGGCTCCCATCACGCACTCTCTCGCTTCAGGGCCGAGATGCAAAGGTACCGACACCTCCACGGGCGCTAAGAACAACCCACGAAATAACTTACTCACACAAGGGACGAACAAATCATGCAAATGCACTCCTTCCTCCGCTATAATTTGGCGCGAAATTTATTTGGCTCGAGAAACATTTACTCTTCGGTACAACTTTAAGAGAGGCTAAGAATGGTACTGGTCATGGAGGAGGAGGAAGAAGAAGAAGAAGAAGAAGAAGAAGAAGAAGAGGAGGAGGGAGAGGAGGAGGAGGAGGAGGAAGGAGGAAGAGGAGGAGGAGGAGAGGAGGAGGAGGAGGAGGAGGAGGAGGAGGAGGAGGAGGAGGAGGGAGGAGGAGGAGGAGGAGGAGGAGGCGGAGGAGGAGGAGGAGGAGGAGGAGGAGGAGAGAGGAGGAAGAAGAGGAAGAGGAAGATAGGTATAGAAACATTAGCCATTCCGATAACTGTGATCCTCTCTTATTACCTCTGCTTCTTCTTCCTCCTCTTCCTCCTCCTCCTCCTGCTGCTCCAGAGTTTGATTAATGAGGGCAAGGTGTCCTCTGTTCCTACACAGGTGAGCTACACTGCTTATTCTGCAAAGGTGCAATTAGGAGCAGGTGCGTGCTGGTTTTGTGTAAAGGTGTTAATTGACCAGATATAAGACTGGGAAGAAGAAGAAGAGAAGAAGAAGAAGAAGAATGAAGAAGAAGAAGGAAGAAGAAGAAGACGAAGAAGAAGAAGAAGAAGAAGAAGAAGAAGAAGAAGAGGAAAGATACAAAACAAAACTCAATTCCTATAACTTTAAATCCTGTCACTTTTCTTTCATCCTCCTCCTCCTACTACTACTACCACCCCCTTTTTATTTTTTACATTTTTTTTTTTTACTTTTTTTTCGTCACACCTGACCACCCACAGTCCAACCCAACTACCTACCTACCTACCCAGTACCCAAAATACCCACCCGTTATCTACCCACCCACCTACCCACCTCGCAGCCTCATTCCAGCACCCACCCATCCACTTACACATACCAGTTACCCATACTCAGTCCATACCCATGAACAGGTGCCTCGCAGATGGCCCATGCTCCGTATTAATGAGTCTTGCTAATGAGGAACTTTCGTACCGTCCTGGTATGAAGACTGTCTCAAGGTACATGTAGTGATCATTTCAGCCATCTGTGTACCATCTACTGCTAGGGTGTGGGTGTGTGTGTGGGTGTGTGTGTGTGTG
>JAXIVD010006818.1:20000-22450 GCA_036785275.1 Cancer borealis | reverse complement strand
GAGAGAGAGAGAGAGAGAGAGAGAGAGAGAGAGAGAGAGGAGAGAGAGAGAGAGAGAGAGATTTCCAAATTTTGTCTTTATATTAAGCTTTTTTTAAATATTTTTATCCTTTATTAAAATCTATAATCCAAGTGTATTGTATATATTGTGAAATACATGAAGTTTTTCACTCGATTTTGTGAAGACTTGTTATTATTTTCTTCTGTGATATTCCGTTAACGTGTGTGTGTGTGTGTGTGTGTGTGTGTGTGTGTGTGTGTGTGTGTGTGTGTGTGTGTGTGTGTGTGTGTGTGTGTGCGTGTGCGTGTGCGTGTGCGTGTGCGTGTATGTGTGTGTGTGTGTGTTGTATAAAAAAAATCACTATCATATACGCACACACACACACACGCACACACACACACACACACACACACACACACACACACACACACACACACACACAACACACACACACACACACACACACTAGTAAAAAAGAAAATGAAGAAGAAGAAGAAGAAGAAGAGGAAGAAGAAATTAATCACATGCTGGAAGAGTAATAAAAAAAAACCAGGAAACAAAACAGAGGGAGAAAAAAATAAAAAGCGACAAAAAAAATATGATAAAAAAATCAGTAGAACGAATCAATGAAGTCCAGCATTGTCATTTGTAATAAAGAGACAATGTGTCAAAACATCGAAAAGAAGAAGAGGTGGTGAAGACAACAGAATGAAGAAGGAGTTATAAAGAAGAAAAAAAATAATGTGTGGGATGTGATGGGAAATGAAAAATGATTTGAGTGAGTGACTGAAAAAAAAAAAAAAAAAAAAAAAAAAAAAAAAAAAATATATGATGGCAGGAAAGGATTGAAGAAGGATGGGTTAGGGGTAGCGAGGCGAAGGATTTCTGACATTTTGTTGTGCCGTTGGAAAATCAGGGAAGACAAGTGACAATCGTGGGTCGGATACGAAAAACTTTTAGACACCTCAAGTTTCCTGTCACCTGACGAAGAGGAAGAAGAAAAGGATGGTTGAGAATAAAAAGAGAAGAAGAATAGGATTAAGAGAAAGAGGAGAAGGAAGGATGAACATAAGGGATAATACAAAAACAACAGTCTTTTTCGTCCTAACAAGGCTGTTTGCGGGAACTAGAGGAACTAAACTATCCAACCAGTAATAAGAAAGCAGGAGAGGAAAGGAAATGACTGGCATGAACATTATATTGGATACCTAAGAGGAGAGGGAGGAATTAAACGCTAATCTTTTGTAGAGAAGGAGGAGAAAGAGGAAGAGGAGGAGAAGGAGGAGGAGGAGAAGGAGGAAGATGTAAAATATGCGCATAGTAAATGTTTGTTCCTTGGTGTATATACTGTTGATGAAAATAATCACTGTGTTATCTTCTGTTCTCTATTCTTCTCTCCTTTCTATCATCCTCTCCCTTCTACCATCCTCTCCCTTCTACCATCCTCTCCCTTCTACCCTCCTCTCCCTTCTTCACTCCCTCCATTCCTCCCTCTTTCCATACTTTCCTTCTTTTCTATCCCCGTCTCTCATACCCTGAAATTCCTTCCCACATTCTTCCTTCCTCCCTTACCTTTCCTCCATTTCTTCCTCCACTTTCTCTTTGTTCTTCTTTCCTCTTTCCTTCCTTCCTTCCTTCCTTCCTTCCTTCCTTCCTTCCTTCTCCTCCTCTTCCTCTTCCTTAACTCATTGCAATATTTCCTTTTTTTCTTCCTTTTTTCATTGTCCTTTTTCATTTGCATTTTTTCATCGATTTTTTTTAGTTTCTTGCCTATCTTATCTTCCCTTCCTCCCTTCCTCCCTTCTTCTCTCCCTGTTTCCTCTCCTCCATGCTTTACAGTGTTTCCCTCCATCCACGCCATCCTTCCATCTCTTAAAGTTTCCTACCTTTCTCCTCAATCTCCCTTCCTTGTTTCCTTCCTTCCCCCAAATCCCGTTCATTTATTCAATTTTCTTCCCTTCCCTCCATCACTCCGCCGTTCATTCCCTTCAGTCAGTCAGTCCTTCAAATGTGCGAGTCATGTTTCCCTTCCCTTCCACCCCCTTCATGTTTTCCCTTCCCTTCCCTTCCCTCATTCCGTCCTCCATCCTGTTTCCCTGACAAATCCAACCCACTTAAGTATTTACAGAGAAACTTCACCAACCAATACACTGTTTACAACTGACTCCTCTCTCTTGTTTTTTGTTCTCTCTCTCTCTCTCTCTCTCTCTTCTCTCTCTCTCTCTCTCTCTCTCTCTCTCTCTCTCTCTCTCTCTCTCTCTCTCTCTCTCTCTCTCTCTCTCTCTCTCTCTCTCTCTCTCTCTCTCTCTCTCTCTCTCTCTCTCTCTCTCTCTCTCTCTCTCTCTCTCTCTCTCTCTCTCTCTCTCTCTCTCTCTCTCTCTCTCTCTCTCTCTCTCTCTCTTCTCTCTCTCTCTCTTTTGATCCTCCATTCTAGGCTTAGTTAAAATATA
>JAXIVD010006818.1:2500-15000 GCA_036785275.1 Cancer borealis | reverse complement strand
GAAGTAACCAAGGATGTTGAGAAGGGCTTAAAGAGAGACAAAAGGACACTGTATGAGACAACAGAAGGAACACACACACACACACACACATACACACACACACACACACACACACACACACACACACACACACACACACACACACACACACAGCTGTCTGATTTAGCTTCTGGTAAATGTGTGTTATTAGTAGTCAAAAGTAAGTGTGTGTGTGTGTGTGTGTGTGTGTGTGTGTGTGTGTGTGTGTGTGTGTGTGTGTGTGTGTGTGTGTGTGTGTGTGTGTGTGCGCCGTGCGTGCGTGCGTGTGTGTGTGAGTGTGTGTTTACTTAAGTGCAAGTATTGATAACATATATATAAGATGTTCCTTTCATTGCAATCCACGCCCTTAATGTGAACCATTATGAAATTTACATAATTCAGTGCATTCATTGCAAGGCCATTAAGAATATTGTCTCAGATTAGTGCGAGAGTAAGTAAATGTTCGCTAAATGTGTATTGATTTTGATGCAGTTAAGTACATATCATTATCATTATCATTATTATTATTTTAGACTATTACTGTTATTACTATCAATGTCAGCATCAGCTATACGCTCTTCACCATACACCGTAAGTAGAACAGGGCCAGCTTTAAAGTGTATCTTGTTATGGTGAAGGTGAGGAGATGCAATCATATTACTAATGACCAGTGTGTGTGTGTGTGTGTGTGTGTGTGTGTGTGTGTGTGTGTGTGTGTGTGTGTGTGTGTGTGTGTGTATGTGTGTGTGTGTGTGTGTGTGTGTGTGTGTGTGTGTGTGTGTGTGTGTGTGTGTGTGTGTGTGTGTGTTTGTTTGTTCCAATATCAGCATGTGTTTGTTTTTATCCTTTTTTGTCGTTTTTTTTCGTTTGCTCCTTCATATTAATTGTTACGTGTTTTCTTTTCTTTGCAATGAGTGATTAGTACACACACACACACACACACAACACACACACACACACACACACACACACACACACACACACACACACACACACACACACACACACACACACACACACACACACACACACACACACACACACACACACACACACACACACACACACACACACACACACACACACACACACACACACACACACACACACACACACACACACACACACACACACATACGCAATTGATACATATAACTTTTCAATTAGTAAAGCCACAATAATCGTAAGACTTGGCATTTTTTTTGTAACTGAAACAAATAAGTAATGAATCATACTTTTCTTTTTATTAATTTTCTCCCTTGAATATCTTGCACCAGAGACGGTCCCTTACCTGATTACTTTTCTTTTTTACCCTCAATTACGAAAGAAATCTATACATATTTTATACATCATTAAGAGTTTATCTCGAACCTAACCAGAATATTTCATTACATTTTTTTTCTATCTATTCTGCAAGACAAAATACAAACATCGTATATCACAATCTTTACATTCTAAATCGCCTTAATATTTTTCATATCTATTTTTTCCATAACGTTGATCGCAAAAAATCATCTTTCATCCGTTTTTTTTCTTCAATTCATATTATAGGGGAAAAAAAAATGTTTCCCTCAAAATTGTCAATATCACAGAAAATTCTTCCTGGTTACCACGACGCGACGTGACAACAAAGTAAGTCTTAGAAACCGATTGATTGTCACACACATTCCCACTCCATCTCTCCCTTCTTCCCTCTGTTATTATCTTTGCCTCTCTGTTTTTGTTATTCTGTTAGTATGTATATATATATATATATATATATATATATATATATATATATATATATATATATATATATATATATATATATATATATATATTTGTCTGCCTGTCTGTTTGTTTGGCCATCTGTTTTTATGTGTATACGTCTATCTGTCTCTTTCTCTCTGTCTCTCTTTCTCTGCTTCTCCTTTATCTCACTGCTTCATCTTTTTTTTTCCTCTTATCTACATTTGTACTTATCTTTTTTTATCTCTCTTTTCTTTATTTCTATCCATATTTACACGCTTTGCCTCTTCTTTGTTGCCTCTTCTCTTTCGGTTTGCTACTTCTGAGCCCTTTCTTCCCATCTCTATACCTTCATACTTCCCTTCCTTGCTCTATAATATCAAACAGTCTCGTACTTAGGCAGGAAATAGGCTTATTCTCTTTCTTTTACTCACTCACTCGCATCGAAAGAAGAAACAAGGGCTCAGATATGTTAAAATGGAAAATGTATCTGAATATGTACTAAACGAAGCGAGTAAGAGAGAGTGAATGAGGTTGATGAATATAAAACACAAGATGAATAGGATGTGAGAAAGTGATAATACAAGGACGTAGACAGACAAAGAGCAAGTGACGCCAGAAAATACAAAGACAATATTGAGGAAGTGAAATAAAAAAACATCAATGGCACGTAGTAGTATGTATGTAAATAGAAGGTTTTATAACTACAACATAGAATAAAAGGAGAGGGACGAGGTGGTTTCAAGACAGTATGCAATGGTAGATAGGCTATAGCGTACATAGGGAGACCATGATAAAAGGGACGTGGGAAGGTGCCCAAAGGGGTTCAAAGGGAGAGTATGCACTGTATTGTCATTGACTGCTTTGATGAAGTAAAGGGAGGTAATTGCTCCCTTTTGGTGGAAAGGTTGCTTCCGCTTCTGATGGAGTAGGTGGAGTAGAGGAGGGGGAGTAGTAGAGGGGGAGTAGAGGAGGAAGGGAGGGAGGAGGTGGAGTAGAGGAGGAGGAGTAGTAGAGGGAGAGTAGAGGAGGAAGGAAGGGAGGTAAATGCTCTTCATCATCATCGTTGACTTCCATTACGAGTCCATTGCAAGACAAAGAATAAGTGAGTCAAATGCACGAAAGAGAGAGAGAGAGAGAGAGAGAGAGAGAGAGAGAGAGAGAGAGAGAGAGAGAGAGAGAGAGAGAGAGAGAGAGAGAGAGAGAGAGAGAGAGAGAGAGAGAGAGAATGCATCACTCGTTATTAATTTAGAGAGGAAAAAATAGAAAGCGATCAGTGGGAACTAATGAATTAAACTACACTGTCATTGGTGGTTCAAGTGGAATGAATATGAAAAACGGGATGTCCAGGAATACCAACAATAGTGAAGCCCTGAAGCCCTCTCTCACACACACACACACACACACACACACACACACACACACACACACACACACACACACACACACACACACACACACACACACACACACACACACACACACACACACACACACACACACACACCACACACACACACACACACACACACACACACACACACACACACACACACACACACACACACACACACATATAGTCCCCTTTAACTAGAAACCATTATGGATCACTCGGATCATTTCATGTGGCACCAAAAAAATAAAAAACGAAAAAAAAATGAAAATGCTACCTAGCCTTTTTTATGTAAAGATAAATTAAAGTAAAAACAAGGCAAAGGAAACTTGATGTTATTGGTTTCTGAAGCTCAAAACATCCACAGCAGTTTAGGCAGTGGGCTTATGTAGGCTTATAGTATAGGAAGCCTTATTTTTTTCTCTCTCTTTTTGTATAGCTAACAAAACTCACAAAAGGAATGGAATTAACGAGCTGGAAAACGGCTTAACTGGAACTGAGATTGTCTTAGGCATGTGTTTCCATAATACTAAAGCGGTTTGGCGTGAAAACAAATCGTATGGAGAAAGAAATGAAAAACGCAGCAAGCAATGACTTCCTTTCATTTCACGGTCGGTCTCGCGGCGGCAAATGATTTTTTTTCCCTACTTTTTCACACGTATTAAAGACTATAATTTCAAGCTCGCATGTGGATTTTGCTTGATTACCATTTCGTTCTCATTCGTCATTCACAAGATAAACTCACATTGGCAGAACACATCATTAACTATCGCTGGAGATGACAAAAGACACACACACACACACACACACACACACACACACACACACACACACACACACACACACACACACACACACACACACACACACACACGAAGCTCAACCCTCACTAACACTAGGCTTCCATTGTTGTTCTTGGACCCGGTGATGCTATCGTCTGGTTAACTTCATTTATTACCGCTTGACGTATGCGGATATTAATATGATAAGAAGATAACATTGTCTAGGTATAAAATAATATCTTTTTATTTATTTTTTACACTCACATTACCTTCCCCTCACCAATTAAACCCGCATAAAAAAAAGAGAATACCTATAGTTGCTTAGCGTATACATGTTGCGTTTATAGAAATAGAAAAAAGGAAAACAAAAATATTGAGTAAAAGGATTTAAATTTCCCTCCGAACAGTCACTCGTCTGTTATCGACACATGAAGACAAACTATGTATACAAGGGTACACGGGCAGCTTTACCAAAACGTTCCAACCACACACACACACACACACACACACACACACACACACACACACACACACACACACACACACACACACACACACACACACCCCGCGATCTCTATCTCTACACAAGCGTCCTGGCAACACACTCCACGTAGGGCTGGCGGACGTAAGGAAGTAAGACTGATTACGCATCTGACCTCCATTCACTTGTTTTGTTCATACTCTTCCTTCCTTGTTGTGTCTGTCACTAGTTTTCGTGTAATCTTCCTTTTGCAGTACAGTGAAAGAATAATATGTATTCGCAAGTCGAGTTAATTTCATGGTGACTCGTGTGAATATATATTTTTGTCCACCTTTCGTCCGCACCTGTTGCTTGTGACATGATGGCAGGATGACGCGAGGCTGGGCGGGCGAGAATGCTGGATTTTTTTCTTCTCTCTCTTTATTTTGGCGCACATGTTTCATTTAAGTTGACGTGAATGGTTTATCTTCTTCTTGCCTCTTTGTATATATATATATGTGTGTGTGTGTGTGTGTGTGTGTGTGTGTGTGTGTGTGTGTGTGTGTGTGTGTGTGTGGTGTGTGTGTGTGTGTGTGTGTGTGTGTGTGTGTGTGTTTTCCTTCTGCTAAACACAACAAAAAAACATTCTATCCCTTACAGCTTCCCCGTTCTTTCTTCCCTCCTTCCCTCCCTTTCTGTTTTATATAGCATGCGGTTATCTTTTTCTTTTATTTTTACCTTTTTTTCATCCTTGCATGATATAGATAACAGTACAATGCTGCAGAATACTTCATTAATCTATCTTACTGTTGGTGTCAATGCGACGGTACACTATTATGATTGCTATAGAAAATACACCATAAGGAAAAAAAAAGATGAAAAAAACATAAACTCCAGAATCAGAAGACACATAGGATATAAACTTTAAAGAGGAAATTATGTCGCGCCAAATTCTTATTCACGAACGCACCGACGCATCAAGCCAAACAAAACAACAGATTCCGCGAATATTAACAAATTTCCACACGACATAAACATCAAAAGCTTTAATAATACACACTGTAGCTTAAATGGAGAGTAACGATATATACATGATATATATATATTAAAACGCATCTATTAATATCCACGTAATTACCATTTAAAAAAAACAAAAATACAAATCATGCGCATTTCGATTACAGGAATATGATCCAAACTCGAGTCAAATGATCATCTTTACATAGCTCGATGCATACATAGGCTATTCCCTGGGACTTTTACCTTCATATCTGGAAAGGCCATTAGGAACGTACTCGCTCATTCTAGAATACCTGACGCATTTCGGAAGGCCAGTTGATCACGGGAGGATTCAAGAGTAATCGCTGCAAACCATTCATTTCGCTCATTCATTTGTCACTCTCAATACCACGTGTCAGATGGAAGGTCCAGGTAAGGGAGAGTATGAATGTGCGTTTTCTCGTGTTATTTTCTTTCTCTCTCTATCTCTCTCTCTCTCTCTCTCTCTCTCTCTCTCTCTCTCTCTCTCTCTCTCTCTCTCTCTCTCTTCTCTCTCTCTCTCTCTCTCTCTCTCTCTCTCTCTCGTTATGGTAAGATAAAACAGAGAAAAAGGAGGGAAAGAGAGGGTTAGTGTTTGTTATAACGAGAGAGACATGGTTCTGTCAATGAGAGAGAGCGAACGAGAGAGAGAGAGAGAGAGAGAGAGAGAGAGAGAGAGAGAGAGAGAGAGAGAGAGAGAGAGAGAGAGAGAGAGAGAGAGAGAACAGGTAAACCTCCTCTCCTCTCCCTTCCTTCCTTACCTGCTGGACGCTACCTGGGAAGACGGAGGTAAGGATGAGGGTAAACAGGTGTTGAGGGCGAAGGGAGGAGGTGCGTTATTGCTTCCGTCGTTGTCAAGGTCGATGGTCGAGTGTGTGTGTGTGTGTGTGTGTGTGTGTGTGTGTGTGTGTGTGTGTGTGTGTGTGTGTGTGTGTGTGTGTGTGTGTGTGTGTGTGTGTCCTCCGTTGTCTTCATCCCAACCCGAAGTTACAAGCACACTACCCTCCCTCCCTGCTCCTTCTTCTCCTCTTCCTCCTCCTCCTCCTCCTCCTCCTCCTCCTCCTCCCCTCTCCTCCTCTTCATTTCTCCTTTCTTCCGTCACCTGAGAGCCACCTGCCTATTGTTGCCCAGCTTTGTACGTCAGTGGGTGCGAACAGCCACCGAGACAGCCACCATTAGACAAGACTTGCTCCATCTATCATCTGACTGCTACCAGGATGTGTTTCTGAACTCACGTTGCTCCTATCGCTGCTGATACTATAAAGTGATGTCAATGGTACTGCTTCTCCTCTGCTTATGTCCTCCTCCTCCTCCTCCTCCTCCTCCTCCTCCTCTTCCTCCTCCTCCTCCTCCTCCTCCTCTACACTATATTTCATATCTTTGTCACCTACTTTTTTCCTGTTCACTTCTGATAAGTCTTTTGTATTCTAATTTTTCTCTTATCTTTTTCTTTATTTTTTCATATCGTTTGCGTCCTTCTCCTCTTCCTCTTTCTTCTTCTTCTTCATATCTTCTTCGGTATACTTATCTTTTTATGCACTTTTTCTTGCCCTCTTCCTCGTTTCTCTCCTCCTCTTCCTCCTCCTCCTCCTCCTCCTCCTCCTCCTTCTCCTCCTTCATAACCAGTGTCAAGCATTTAGCATCTGCATCTACCTTCCTCACCCTCTACCATATCTTAAGTTGATAGTCTATATAATATAACCCTTTCACCTTTCTAGTAAATATATTTTTCTTCTGAGATCAATTCTTGGATATTTCATTTTTTTCCTTGTAATGTTACTTTCATGTACTTTTTTTCTTATATGGCCTGTTATTGGTGTTGGTGGTGGTGGTGGTCGTGGTGGTGGTAGTGGTGGTGGTGTGGTGGTAGTGGTGGTGGTGGTGGTGGTGTTGTTGTTGTTGATTGATGTTGTTGTTGCTCTCTTTCTCTACCTTCCTTTAGATGTTGTTCTCCCACTCTTTCCTTTAAGTTATCCCCCCTTTCTCTCTCTCTCTCTCTCTCTCTCTCTCTCTCTCTCTCTCTCTCTCTCTCTCTCTCTCTCTCTCTCTCTCTCTCTCTCTCTCTCTCTCTCTCTCTCTCTCTCTCTCTCTCTCTCTCTCTCTCTCTCTTTTCTCTTGCAATCACTTGACTCATATTTTTCATCTTCTTGCTTCCTTTTACTTTCCTTCCTTTCGTCATTGATTCTATAACTTCCCTTTGTCCTTTTGTTTATTTAATTAATGCCGGTCATCCTCCCTTACTCTCCTTCCCCTTGTCATCCCTCCCTCTGTTTCTTCTCTTACCTTCTCTATCTCTTTCTCCTTTGCCTCTCTCTCCCCTCCCCCTCCGCCTCGTGCCCCTACCTAACCTGCCTCTGATGATAATAGAATGTTGATCCAATATATATTTTTTTCTCTCTCTCTCTCTCTCTCTCTCTCTCTCTCTCTCTCTCTCTCTCTCTCTCTCTCTCTCTCTCTCTCTCTCTCTCTCTCTCTCTCTCTCTCTCTCTCTCTCTCTCTCTCTCTCTCTCTCTCTCTCTCTCTCTCTCTCTCTCTCTCTCTCTCTCTCTCTCTCTCTCCTCTCTCTCTCTCCTCTCTCTCTCTCTCTCTCTCTCTCTCTCTCTCTCTCTCTCTCTCTCTCTCTCTCTCTCTCTCTCTCTCTCTCTCTCTCTCTCTCTCTCTCTCTCTCTCTCTCTCTCTCTCTCTTCTCTAGTATGCTAAACTCAAATCGTTATCTCCCTCATTCATATTTCTTCCTTCACTTTCAGCTTTTCTTGCGTTAAACTTCCACTGGAATGACTCCGCAGACGACACCTGTTGGAGCAGGAGGACGTGAATGAGCCTAGTTGGCCTGAGACGAGTCTAGCCGACTGCGTCAATCTTTATCTAACACCACAGGAAATCCGCTTCTCACCTGATGACCGAGTGGTTCTCCTAAGCAACAAGTGTTTACGAACCTCAGCCCTCCCTCTGTTGCTGCTGCTGCTGCTGCTGAGTGGCGTGTATGTGAAGTTTGAGAGATAAAAGGGAAAGTAGTGTAGGATGAGGATGAGGATGAGGATGACGAGGATGAGGAGGGGAGGATAAGGCTTTTAAGGAGAAACAAGAAGAACAGGAGAGAGGGAAAGGCAGGGTGTCTGAAAAATAGCCACATAATATAAAAGAGTATAGAAAATGTTTGTCAGGAGAGAAAAAGGGTCCAAAAAATTTTGTGGTGGATTTAGGAAGACTAAGGTGACACTGCACAGGTGTCTCGGCAGGTGAAGGTCGAAACACACCTGCGCTTTATAAGTATCAACGTCGCTTAGGGAGGATGCACACCTGTGTCTCCTGATGTGAATGTTGATGTCGTTTTGCTAAATTTTCCTCACTGTCTCTTTCTCCCTTCATGCTATACCCTTAGAAACGTACTTGCGCAAAGCTTGAACGGAGGGAAGAATTAAAACACACATATACACATACACACACATACACATACACACTAACTTTGGCATCATATTCTTTATTTTACACGTGATTTTGTTGTTAATTTCTCCTCATTAATTATTCATATGTAATCTATGAATATTTCTATCGTTTCTTGTAATTGCTGAGTGTCTTTTTCGGCGCAGTTACTAGCTGAGCCTCGGGAGAGGCAGGATCGTGTGGCTGAGTGGGGGTTAACACGTGCTTCACTAACCTATAGATCAACACTGATAAAACCACACATGTTGCCGGTTGCCTCACTTCATTCCCCTCCTCCTTTCCTCTTCCTTCCGTGTATTCCACCTCCTATCTTTTTATTATACACTTTCCTGTATCCACAACTATCTCTGTCTTCTCCTTCTCTTTCTTTTCTCTCTATTCATTTCTCCACTTCCTCATCGTCTTCTCCCAAGGCTCTAGAATCTCACTTTTCCTCCCTCTCTCCCTCCCTCCAACTCTCTCTCCATCCCTATCCTCCCTCCATCCCTCACCCTCTCCATGATGCTTTCCTCTCACTCTCCCATTCACAGCAAACTCTCTCCCCGACGTAATTTTTGTCTTTAAATATATTTTTGTTTCTG
Source organism: Cancer borealis (assembly GCA_036785275.1). Classification (NCBI taxonomy): domain Eukaryota; kingdom Metazoa; phylum Arthropoda; class Malacostraca; order Decapoda; family Cancridae; genus Cancer; species Cancer borealis. The sequence goes on along the minus strand of JAXIVD010006818.1, from coordinate 5,556 downwards.
GTTTGATTCGTTTCTCAAGTGATGGTGATCGTTTCTGGCAGAGTGGACAAGAAAGAGAGAGAGAAAATGTGTAAAGAGAGAGAAAAAAAATACATACTCTGCCTCTTTCATTTGTTGTTCTTCTTCGTTTCCTTCCTTACAAGTGTCTCATCCATGTGTGGTCGATGGGATATTATGAAGAGAAAGAAGAGAGAGAGGGAGAGAAAGAAAGAAAAAAATAATGCACAGTCTCTCTCTCTCTCTCTCTCTCTCTCTCTCTCTCTCTCTCTCTCTCTCTCTCTCTCTCTCTCTCTCTCTCTCTCTCTCCTCTCCTCTCTCTCTCTCTCTCTCTCTCTCTCTCTCTCTCTCTCTCTCTCGTCTCTCGCTCTCATAGTTTCTCTTTAGTCTTTTACCTCATTATCAGAAGTCACTGGATGGATGCACGTGGTGGCACAATTCACATTCACTGATTTGTTCCACCACCGTCCTGCGAGGAGGAAGGATGAATGCCTTGAAGAAGAGGATCACACACACACACACACACACACACACACACACACACACACACACACACACACACACACACACACACACACACACACACACACACACACACACACACACACACACACACACACACATACACACACACACACACTAACGCCACCACCACCACGCTCTCCTCGGCTGGACGGAATAACACAAACACCAACACACCGATCACTCCCGCCGGTGACGTAGTGGATGAGACTCGCATCGGTCTCTGTATCGCGAGGATGATGGAAGGCCTGTTCGTGCCCGCGGCAAAGGGAGGACTGGCCGCCAGCCCCCAGGAGATAGGAGCGACGCAAGGGGGAAGGGGGGCGGCGGCTGGTTGGCGGGGCGAGCGTTTACGGTAAGGTTCGAGGCTCACCTGTGTGGAGGCAGACACCGCGCGGTAGTGTGTGGCGCTCAGCTGCTTTTGACGACGGCAGCGCTCTGAGCCTCCCTGCCTGCTGCCTGCCTGCCTGCTCCACTCCCCTACCTCTTCCCCCTCCCTTCCCCCTCCCTTCTCTCTCTCTCTCTCTCTCTCTCTCTCTCTCTCTCTCTCTCTCTCTCTCTCTCTCTCTCTCTCTCTCTCTCTCTCTGTGTTTCGCTCGCTCTCTCCCATGTTACCATAGACATCATCGGTATCAATATGTATAGTAAGTCTCCCGTAACATGTGAAGACGTGTTGGCGTAATGCAATTAATTAGATGAAAGGTTTGGTGGGCATGTCATAGATAAATGTGAGAATGTTATGACATATCCTCATGAAACTACTTACTCCTCGCAGCCCCTCATCACCACGCGTCTCCTAGTGGGTGTGGGGTGTGGTGTGGGTGTGGGTGCTGGGTCTGGCTTTCCTTAGTGTTAGCAAGTTTGTTATGAAGCCTCAGCATGTTCATAGATAAGGGAAGTGAATAGATTTAGGGTCATACAGCGTCACTTCCTATTAAGTGTTACAGTGATAGGTTGCGTGATGGTTGTTTGATGTGTGTGTGTCTGTCAATTGGTTACTTATAGGAATTTAATGATCAACACTGAACTAATTGGGTTTCATGTTAATCTATCACGTCCCTTGATGGTTTGAAGGAAAAGCTCTTGGCTTACATGTCATCAGTAATGTTCGTCAATGAATATTTCGTAATTACTCATTTAAAGTTAAGAGGCTCCATCATTTGGGTACACTGTAGCATATGTGTACCTTGTGTTAGCCTATTAATTACTACCTTGTTGGCTCGGAAAGATGCGTAAGTGTTTATGTGGAGAGACTATCAATTAGAGAAAGTCTCGTCAATTATGTAAAAAAAAAAAAAAAAAAAACATTCGATAGTATGCTGACGGAAAGGTAAACTAGTGAGAGGAACCTGTTCTACTTCCTATCTGCTTTCATTTCAGACTAACATATAAGTCAACTAAAAAAGGTCTGGCGGTGCTGAATCCCTTCCCTCCTTCCCTTGCACTCTTCCCTTGTTCCCTTAGTCCTACAACCTCTCCTTCCTCTCTGTAACGCTGGGGAGTGTTTGACGCAGATAAAAACTGGTTTGTCGAGACGTGATTCCTAACCTTTCCTGTGTATGGTACTGGAGGAGAAGAGGAGGAGGAGGAGGAGAGAGGAGGAGGAGGAGAGGAGGAGGAGGAGAGGAGGAGGGGAGAGGAGGAGGAGAAGGAAGGGAGGAGGAGGAGGGGAGGCAGCGGAGAAGAAGAAGGCAGCGGAGGAAGAAAGAGTATTAGCAATGAATTACTTTCGGAGAAAATAGTAGACGCAAGAGGTTTGTGTAAATATTTCCAACGGAATGATGATATCTTGCAAAATAAATCATAAGTTAAGAAGAAAAGAGAGAGAGAGAGAGAGAGAGAGAGAGAGAGAGAGAGAGAGAGAGAAGAGAGAGAGAGAGAGAGAGGAGAGAGAGAGAGAGAGAGAGAGAGAGAGGAGAGAGAGAGAGAGAAACAGAAACAGAAAGACAGAGAAGTTACAATGAATTTTGATCGACATGGATATTACTCAATTGTGGACACCCTTTTTGTCTTCATCTGCCTGGCACGTCAGACCTCCAATCATTCACTGTCTCTCTGCCGACTCATATCTCACTTTACTGAGGGCGACTGTGTTGGCTGCTGCAGTATGGGAGGGAAGGGAGAGGAGAAGGGAAAGTAGGAGGAAATGGAAAGAGGAAGGGGAGAGGAGAGCATAAAAAAGTGCCGAGATTCTTAAAAATATTTACCTGTAGAATGTATGATAACGATGTCAGAAAGATACACCAAGTGGCAAATTGATGGAAAGATGGAAATGACGCAGAGTAATGAATAGGATTAAATTGACATGGAGTTATCCTTACGTTCAGATTAAAAGAATGTGACACAAAACAAAAACGCATCGGAAGAGTACATACCTCCGCCAATGTTATTTATGTTTCCTTTTCAGCTTTATCTTTTCAAGTGGAAGTTAAATGTATGAGCCGAAAATAAAACTAGTAAATATATGACCATTCTTCAATTCTAGGAAATTTTCTCTTGTTCTTCTAACATTATATAGACCAATGATATCCCATCTG
>JAXIVD010006817.1:2500-12500 GCA_036785275.1 Cancer borealis | reverse complement strand
AAAGGGAAGTTGCTCAGTGATCTTGAGAAATTCCTACATGGTGTTCTATAAATGTACGCATTTCACTATGCAATGCTCCAGGAGCTGTATTTACCTCTCTGTACACCATGAAAGATGATGGTGATGGTGGTGGTGGTGGTGGTGGTGGTGCGGCGGCGGAGGGCTCGGCCAGACTCTCCTCCCCCTCACACCCGCGCCGTGGCTGGTGGCCGGCGGCGCTAGGCGGAGCTCCGCCAAGCCTCCCTGCTGCCAATGCACTTTGTCACCCGGGATATTGTAAAGTTTAGGCTTATCTTTGAGATTTCTTTTCATTTTAGGCTGATGAGTGATGAAGGGAGCTGTGGTGTCTCGTGAGGAGTGATGGTGTGTGGTGTGGAGGCGGGGCCCAACCCACCTGCAGTGCCACACAATATTAGCGGCAACATCCTGAATAATTCATACTGCAGAGTCGACTCTTTGTAAAACTCCGGGAGGGAGAAGGCGGTTCCGTCCAAGACCCGGGTTTTTGCGGGGCGAGGAGCGTGCGTGCGTGTGTGCGTGGCTGTGCGGGGGGACAGAGGGGGGCGCGTGCGATGTGCGCGTGCGCGGCGGGGGTAGCGGGAGGGATCGGGGGGGCGGGGGCCGCGAGGGGTCGGGCCGGAACCATCCAGGCTCGGCCCCACCCCGCCCCTCGCCGCTCACGACCAATCAGCCGCCTTTTTTCACCCCCCTAATTACGAGGCTTGGCTCAAGAACTGCCGTGCTGCACATGCTTAGAAGACTCGCGTCTTATTAGTAGCTCAAGAGAGGCTTTTTACCCCGCTTTTTCCGCCCCCCCACTCGGCGTCGCGAGGCACCGCGGTAAAGACGTCCAATTCTTTCCTCCTCAGCCTGCCACTTTTCTGCGAGACACCGAGGGAGGTGCGGTAAAAAACTGGTCGTTGGCCACGGTCCGAACCATCTATGGTGGGCACGAACGAAATCAAACTTATCTTGAGTAGTGTGTGATGGTGTGGGATTGGCCCCTCTTGGCCCGACGCGGCGCTACTGGCAGGTGAAGGGCCGCCAGCGTCCCAACACAGCGCCACAGACTAAGTCCCGCATCCCGCTCGCTACCGCCAGTGAGTGTGCTGCCCCGCCACACTGTCACCCGGGGAGTGAGTGAGTCAGCCAGCCAGCAGCGGCACGCCAGGCAGGGACACAAGCAGCGGCAGTAGCCAGCCTCGCCATGTGATGCTGAGTTGCTCATTCATCACCTCTTCCGCTCTCAACCAAAGATCGGCCGTGCACCCACGCCAGCAGACGCCTACCTGACCTCATACCAAAGATTCTGGGACAATCATGTTCCATAAGTGACTTAAACAAGTGATATTCGAGAAATGCAAAAAAAAGTGTGACGAACTTTTTTAGTGGACTTTACCTACTTGAAAATATGAACTTTTCGTAAGGCAGAGTAGAAGGTGAGCGAGCCCAGACCTACAATAAGTTTTAGAAAAGTGCGCCAAAGGAAGGCGTTGGTGAAGTAGCTGTGCAAGACGCGCCAAGTCGGGAAGTCTCTCCCCGAAGACTTTAGTTCCCCGCCCCTACGCTAGAACCATTGCTGCTCGGCCATCGCATCCCAATTGTTCTCGTCTTTATCATAATGGCGATGGCTGCGATGTCAACGACGATGGGACAACAATACCGCTTCAACTCCTTCAACCCGATGTCATCTTTCAACTCCTTCAACACCCAGCACATGAATTGGGCACCGGAGCCAATGGCGTGCTCGAAGGTGACGGACAAACTGGTAAACGAACTTCAGGTAGCGTGCCCAGTGTGCATGTTTGTACCCACGCTAAATTATGTCATAAGGTAGCTCTTGGGTCACCCTGATAATGTCCTAACGGTAATTGAAGGGCCCCGAAAACTTTCAACTCCTACCCTTATCCTACAAACACCTAGCGAGCACCGCGCTATATTCTGGTAATATAGGAAGTAATTTAGTGTCCCAGGCCGACGACGAGTGCTAGTCCGAGCCTGAAATGGCATGCATGTAGTTACACAACACTTACACACATTTAAGGTAAAATCGTCCGTCAACACAAATTTTTAATAAGTTAGTGTAAGATGGATCTATTCCTGGTTGGTTTATTTAGCGTCCCTCGCGGACACATATATATGCAAAGGTGCCCACTGTCGTTCCCGATTCTAGGCTTTGTTGAAAGACAGGAATAACGTCATTAATTATATAAAATAGTGCCATTAATTATAAAAAAAAAAATATCATAAGTTGATGAACAACGTCCTTATTCCATGAAAGTGCAAATCGAATTTATTGTGATAAAAATTATAAATCAAAAAATTTTGACTGCTTTTAATGCTGATTTGTGTTTTGACGGGAAATGTTTCTTAGCGTCACTCCGGTAGCAAGTTTACCACCAATAGTGTAATAATGTATATAACATATCACAGAAAATAATCAGCTAGCATGAAAACATTATTACTGAGTACACATCCGCCGCCGATGTGTTCTTACACCGATAAGTCTTTCATACAAATATAGATTATCAAGGAAATTATATTAATGAGTGATTATATACACGTATGTATGCATATATCTGTGAGTTATTGTCTGTCTTGGTTTGTAAACATTTATATTCAACGCGCTTATCACTTTCATCGAGATTGAAGGAGGAAGATATACTGAAAAGAATATTTATTCCTTACCCGGAAAACCACTTCGATATTTTTTTAGAGCAATAGTAAGCCAGTTGTGGTCATTAATAAGTCATTTAGTCATAGTATAGAAAACTGAATTATATAAACAAAGCGTAGGAGAAATTACGTCAGGGTCAGCGTAGCCTACAAACATTTTAGTACAATAAAGGACTTAATATTTCACAGTGCGTCCCACAACGCGTACAATACTAAAGAGATTGTGTGAGTGCGGCCATCCTCCGGCCGCCGCTTTATGCTACACAGTGTAACCATCAGCACCGCTCCCGCAAACTGACCGCTTTATAAGAGAATCCAATCCCATTCAGAGAGCGAGCCAGATCCGGCGTTTTGTTGGGGTCCAACACGCCAAGCAGCGTGGAGGCAGCCGGCCGCTCCCGTCCAGCAGAGCGCAAAGAGCATTATATTACTCGCCACCCAAGACCGCCCACCCGCTCTAATACGTGCAAACATTGCGCTTCATATACACTGTCCTATTATTGCTCACTCTCTTGCTGAATTTGGCCGGTCGGCCGGTCGGTTGGTCACCTCCCAGGGTGCAAGGCGGTTGGCCGCCGATGGTAGCGGTGGTGGTGGTAATGGTGAGGCATGGATTAGTGGTGAACAACGGCGGTGATATGATGGGGGAGGGGAGCGGAGAAGCCTAGGCGAGATAGAGGTACTGTAGGCAGCGGACGACCGCGGGTTAGAAAGGAAGGGGAAGGGAGACGGGTTAGGCGGGAGGGAGGACAGCAATGGGAAGGAGATGGAGAGGGGCGGCGATGTGCGATTCACTGGTAGGAAAATAATAAAGATACTCTTTGTGACAACACTATACTCAATAATAACAAGGGAACAATAATATTCACATTTATATAGTGTAGCGATGTATTTGATAATAGAACATAGATGAGCGAGTGTCAAATATTAAGTAATTCGACAGATGTTGCGTTTGAGAGAGAGAGAGAGAGAGAGAGAGAGAGAGAGAGAGAGAGAGAGAGAGAGAGAGAGAGAGAGAGAGAGAGAGAGAGAGAGAGAGAGTATTTTATCACCACGCTTATCTATCAGAAGAAAAACATAATTTAAAAAAAATAAAAACAACCATGAAAGTGAGTCTTGTTGTGTCTGAGGAGCAGCTCGACCAAAGGACAAGTGACTGTCCTCGCGGCTGTTGCTTTTGTTGTATTGAAGGTTAGCGGTGTGGGTTAGCTGTCCCCTGAATGGTGCATTGACATTATCCACGCCACACCTCGCCCATTCCTGACTTGCTTTGATAATAACGTTGAAGGAGCGGACATTTGCCTGTGTAGCGCTCGTGTTGCGTTCCCACGTGTGGCTGCGAGGTCCTTATCTATCAAACCAGTTCCAGTTCATCAGCAAGGTTTTTATTCCGTAATTAATTGATAAGTAACGCTTTTTTATAACAATGTATTAGTGACGTATTTTTCCTAGAAACTCGGAAATCAGGTGCACCAAATTGTGCGTGTGTATGTGTGTGTGTGTGTGTGTGTGTGTGTGTGTGTGTGTGTGTGTGTGTGTGTGTGTGTGTGTGTGTGTGTGTGTGTGTGTGTGTGTGTGTGTGTGTGTTTTTTGTATGTATATATATGTGTGTGTATATATATATATATATATATATATATATATATATATATATATATATATATATATATATATTTATTTATATATACATAAATATGTGTGTGTGTATATATATATATATATATATATATATATATATATATATATATATATATATATATATATATATATATATATATAAGTATGAACACACTCACACGTACACACATATTAGTAGATCCCTTGTTCTCCCACTTTGTGTGACATTAAGTGGTGGTGAACGGGAGGACATTATTTCGGCAAGCTAAGCATGTTACTTGATCCCCTTCACGAAAGGCAAACACTCTCCGAGGCTATCGGTCCAGGCTCCGCCGACGGTGCAGTCTCCCCGAGCTGAGATGGTCACGGACGGCCGATCGGCGGCACCAGTCCCTCTTAGCGAAGGCCGCGGCACCAGTGGCTAGAATAATGACTATCCCTTGCGTAGACGGAGAGAAAATCTTTACGGAACTGTGTTTTCTAACGGTTTAACTACTGACAGGAATAAGATGCGGCATCATTTTTTTTGTGTGTGTTGTGTGTTGTGTGTTCTGTCTCTATGTGGGTGGGATGTGTGTGGGTGTTAACAGTATAAGGTCAAAACACTGCGATGAGTCGTTAGAAGTGATTCTCCGCCGTTTCTTAGTTCATTGATTGCAGTCTGCATTGCCTTCACCTCAAGACTCGGCTTCGTCGCAGATTATTCTCATTCTCTCTCTCTCTCTCTCTCTCTCTCTCTCTCTCTCTCTCTCTCTCTCTCTCTCTCTCTCTCTCTCTCTCTCTCTCTCTCTCTCTCTCTCTCTCTCTCTCTCTCTCTCTCTCTCTCTCTCTCTCTCTCTCTCTTCTTTTTCGTATGTTTTCCATCAGTCTCACGCCGATCTTGAGCGCTAAGTCGCTATGTTTGAGTGTTATTGCTTAAGTTCGTTTTGTTTGTGATGTTATTTCTCAGATATTCAACATCTTTCGCTAAGTTTGCCACCAACGTGCAGATTAACGCCAGTTTTATGATACAATCAATACTTGTTGCCTCTTAATACAATGTATAGCGCTGAGGAATCGTAGCTTTCTTTTAGTTCACTTTTTATGCTTCATAACTGAAGCATTTATTGGCTTTCCTTTTTGCTCGTTTCTCATTAACTTTACACCTTTATCCTCTTATTTATATTATTTCAATATGACTAATAATGCTGATAATGGTAGTAGTGGTAATGATGATAACAACAACAGTGATTATTATATTAATGATAATAATAATAATAATAATAATAATAGTAATAATAATAATCATAATAACCATAGTAATAATAACAATAATAATGACTATGACAGCAACAACATAACGTTACAATCACAACCACCGCTGCTGCTGCTGTTACTGTGTATTGTCGTGAAGTGAAGTGCAGTGCCTTAGGCCGTGTGAGGAAGGTTGATGAGCGGTTACTTGCACTCGCTAACAGGCGTAGCTCACTTGAAGTGGTTACATTGAGACCGTGGTAACGCGGCCAGTGGGTGGGATCCCACGCTCTGCATTCCTTGATGTATATTGTTTTCCCTCATGTTCAGTTAGTTAACCGTTTACAAGTTGATGACGTTCAAATATTTTGTTGTATATTTATTTATTCATGATACATTTATATGCTTGTTGTAAACAAAACTACGTCACCTCAGTATTCAGTATTACTTTCCTTTGAGCTCGATTTGCTAGTTTTTACTCATTGGCAACTTGGAGGAGAATAGAGGTAATTAAAAATGCAATGTAGGTATTACAAGCCAGATAGACCTAACTTGCCTTCAAAGACAGACTTACTCCGCTTATCACAGCGGTGCCTTCGTTGTCCAAGTCATGAGGTGAACACAACATGCATTGCTCACCATAAACTAGGAAAAAAAACTCGTATCGTGTACTATCTTACTTACATATTCACAAAAACTCCCGTGCTATAATTGACTTCTTATCTGATGGTTAGTTTTTTTTTTCTTATCAACACTCGAGAGATAGAATTGCGTATAATTTAGTTTCATCTTAATATCATGGAATCTGACGTATCTGTTTAGTTTTGAAAAATAATAAACTCGCAAATCATTCCCCAGAGGAGTTTCCCTTTGCGTCCACCGTCAAGTAGTGGTTTACCTTCACCCCAGACAGGGAAAGGCAGCCAGGCAATCTGCTCTCCACTTTGCACTGTTTCCTCCCCGCGGTGATGGATTTAGCGGCGATGGAGTGAGTGACAGGTGTACAAAACCAGCTGCAACGGGCACCAGCAGTTGGCTGTTCCCGCGCCTAACCTAGTTTGTTCTAGCAATTACGGCTTAATCGTTAACATACAGCGCTTCATATCATCTCGGTGACCCGCGCCGCCAACGGAAGTTAGGCAATGGTCAGCCGTCCGAGGTGTTGGGAGTGGACGAGGCGAGGCGAGGAGCGGAGAGATGGTGGTCGTAGTGGTGATGGCGGTGGTGTGTGAGGGTGGGTAAGAGGGAAGGGTGTTGGTGTGTGGTGTGTGGAAAGAGAGATTTTTGTGTGAAAACGGAGGGTGATAGCGATGATGTCATGCCAATACTGTGTTTGAGAGAGAGAGAGAGAGAGAGAGAGAGAGAGAGAGAGAGAGAGAGAGAGAGAGAGAGAGAGAGAGAGAGAGAGAGAGAGAGAGAGAGAGAGAGAGAGAGAGAGAGAGAGTTGTCTATAGGGGGACAGAGAAGGGTAACATTTAGGGTCTAGACAGCAGAGGGGCGAGGGGTGAGGTACGAAGGTGGGTGTGGCGGAGAGGATGAATGAGAGGACATCAGGTTGGGGACAGTAGGTAGGCGCGGCAAGTCGAGTGAGAGGAGGGAGAGGACGGTAAGTGCCGGGAAGGGGGAGGGAGATAACCGGGTATTGCCGTAGGTGTGATTTAAAAAGACTGTTGATAAAGGCTATAGAGAGAGTATCTACAAGCAAATCGGAAAGAGTGAATAAGGGAGAGAAAAAAAAATGCGAACGGAAACTGGAAGAGGAGAGAAAGATGAGTAGGAAATTATAGAAGAGGAAGGTATAGGATTGTGCTTATGCGCACAATTCCAGTTCCAGTTCCAGTTACTTGAAAAGAGGCGGAGGTGGAGATGTGTATACACACCTCCACCTCCGCCTCTTTTTAAGTAACTGGAATCTTTTTCAAATGACCATCACCTCATCTAAAAAAAAATTAAGTACATGAATATAAAAAAATAAATTTACATCTAATCAGGTAAAAATAACACTAAAAGACACCACGAAGAAATCAACGTTAATCAATCATCATCTTGTAAGAAAAAAATAAATAAAGAGCGGTCTGTCAGAATGTATCTTTATAGATTTTCATTACTTTTGAGGCGGAGACAATAGTTAACAGCCTTAGGGAATACCACGTTATAAGGGAAACAATACTTCTTAAGCAGACCAACTTGTGCATCAACTGGTCTACTTGAGGAGCAATATCGGTTTCTTTACGTCGCTGAAACGTCTGCCGGGTGAAGCGTCTTGAAGTGTGGTGTCGCCGGTGGTGTTGCGTTCCAGTGTGCATTATTCACTATTCACCTGAGTTGGTGGCCCTCGTTGCCGCCCTAAATGCTATTATGCATGGTACATAACGCAATGTTCTGGCTCTAGACTGTTTTGTTCTCCGCTCCCCTTCTGCTGTATTTCTCATCCCACTCCCTCTCACCCGCTTACTCCCTCACCCGTTCATTTCTTCACTCCCTCACTCCCTCATCCGCTCACTCATTTACTCTCACTCGCTCCCTCTCTTTCCCTCATCCGCTCACTTCCTTTACTCTTTTTTTGCTCCCTGACCCTATCACTCCCTCATTACTCACATCCACTCCCTTTGTCTTCTCATTCTTCCATGCTAGTTTCTTTCACTTACTTATACATGGTTTTCTTAATTTCTTACTTATCTTTGCATTGTATTTTTGTCGGTGATGTCGTAACTAATTTTTGGGGGGTACGGTTCTTTTTCGGGAAAGCTCGCTATTCTTTCTGCCCTTCATCGACCCCTTCGAGTTGTTTATTTCTGGTTTTATCCTCCATCGTTTTCACAGCTCAGTGCCGCGTGTCAAGCAAGCGACGCGATGACTTTTTGCTGTTCAAAATTTTCCTCATCCTTCTCTATTTTGCTGTCCTTTTCTTCTTTCTCCTTATTCCTCTATACATCATCATCGTCATCACCATCATCATTATCATCATTATCATCATCATTATCACTGTGCTGCTGATGCTCTCCTTCCATCCATGTCGACACTAAAATAACCGCTTCCAGTCAGTTCTCTGTTATTAAGACTGATTCTAACACCTCCCGCCAGCTCCCCGCGGCGACCACTCCAGATTATGAAATAAACGTAATCGCACAAAGGCACAGATCACTCATAATCAACGGTAGTAGAAGCTTATGGCGTCCGTCCGTCCGTCCGTTCGTCAGGGTGGATCATTATGGTCGATGTATTTATTTATCCTGATCGCCTTCAACAATACTGAAAGATACAGATTATTATTATTGTTGAGCTAAGTAGTGTGCCCTCAGGTACGTGATTAATTCTTCGCTGATATGTTTTGAGGGGAAATCGTGGATGTCCATTTACGCTCACTCGATAAAGGTTACCGAAGTTGCCAACACAAAAGAGAAGAGATTAATTAAAGGCTTGACCTGCGTTGTGGTGGAGGTAGGAAAGCATGTGGGAGGAAGATAAGGGACGAAAAGGATAAGGAGAGTCAACCAGGATAGAAAGACTTGGGTGGAAGGAAGGAAGGTAGAAAGGAAAGCAGGTATTGGCAGGTGTGTTGTGAGGTTGGGAAGAAAACCTAGTCTTTGTGGATTTCTTATTACCCGCACTGTTGCTGCGGGTATGGTAAATGTGCATGAATAGTCCCTCTTGCTAAGTATTCAAGATCACATCCCTCTCCCTCTACGGCACAGACTCAGAACAGGTTATCAACCGCAGAACCACCCAAAAAAAAGATAAAACTCAACGCAAAAAAGTGCTGGAAGTCGCTTTTTTTTTTTCCTTTTTTTTCGAGCGACACCCAAGCCGGAGGGAACCAGGGCACCAAACTGGGTTCCAGCATCACCCGCGAGGATCGGCCCCGTGACACCACACCGCCAAGCCGTCGGGAGTGTCAGCATGTTGTGTGCGTCAGACGGAGAGAGGACAGGAACGGCCGCAAGGAGAGTGTACAGTTATCTTGCATGAATAAAAGAAAAAAAAATCTGTACAGCTATTCGGGCCGCCCTTTCCAGGCACACTGCGGCACAGTAAACTAAACCTCTTGGCAAAACATTCTACAACTACAGATTTTTTTTTTTTATTCCTGCACTCAAAACCATGCATGAGCTACAGCTAAGAGCACAAAGCAGATGTGCCAATCGTATCATAATAATAAAAAAAGAACAACATTAACAATGAAGAAGAACAAACAAAAGAAGAAAAAAAACGGGAAAGAAACACTGAATAAAACACTCACTAGCCATACGCAAGCAAACACACGCGTTTATATACACACACAAACATGAAAAAAGTAGAGTGTCTCCCCGCACCACCTCGCTGTGTGTCGGACGAGTAAATTGATAGCGAGTAGTTGTGTTTGTAGGGTGGGTGTGCAATGCCGCTTGGTGGGTCGGGCGTGGCGGCGGAGCTCAGGTGTCGCGAGCTTAACACCTTAACACCTTCCTCCTCTCTGTCCCGTTGTTTCCCTACC
>JAXIVD010006816.1:17500-20000 GCA_036785275.1 Cancer borealis | reverse complement strand
CTATAACTTTCTGAAAAATTAGTTAATCATAGCCCAGAAAAAAGGACAAGTTTTGTAAGTTGTTGGCTACGCTTGCATGGTTTTCGTTTTCTTCATCATATTAGCTGCATATTCTTTTCCTACTTAATGTACCCTAACTTGTACTACTTACTTGTCAACATTTGCTTTGATAAGATATGTAAACTTATCATCAAGCGCACCGCGACCTTTCATACTTTTTGTTTTGTTTTATTTAAAGTTTGTAAATACTGAGTTACTGAGTTCATGAAATATAACAACAATTAACTGTAAGGCATCATGGAATTACTTTTTTATATTACTTTTTTTTCATAGATTAACACATGCTTTTGTATAGTATGGACGCATTTTATTTTTTCCACGTATCGGTTCCACATCAGTAACAACAGTGTGCAGGAAAAACACCCTTCCTCTATTCTTAAGTATGTTTAGTGCATGAGTGAAACCGTTCTTGTTGCTAGCCAATGTATACACACAGGGGTCACAATGCATATATAACTTTCAAGTTTAAATACCACAAAACAAGCAATATATCAATATTATCAAAAATAATGACATACATGTTAGCTTAGGAATGTAAATACTAGTATAATAATGATCACATCCAGCAGATTCATTAGCAGATTCATCACCAGGAAATCTCACACACACACACACACACACACACACACACACACACACACACACACACACACACACACACACACACACACACACACACACACGCACATGAAAGTATTTATCAGTACCTGCAGCACTTTTAATAACACGCCAACCTATTTGCAGCTTAGTAATATTATTCGCTGTCTCTTTTAAAGCCATGAATATGAAACTACAGGTAATTGTCTTGATGGTACTCGAGAAAAAAATCCTTCGCACGAGCCTATTTATTGATCGGTTACATAAAATGATGACAAATTATGTAGAGCTTGGCATAACAACTTAAAAAAAAAAGACTAATTGCATAAAAAAAACACGAAATGGGTAAAATTCACACGTCTATCTTTCAAACTGACTCTTGCTCGTTAACCTGTTCAAACAAAAAAATAATTACACGAAGTAGGGTAATATTTTACGTGAAGCCTAGTTGTGTAATAGTAATATGAGAGGTAAAGTAGTACACACAAGTCATTATTGTAGAAAGATTACATTATTTCTCATCTTTTCACTTTTCGAAAAATCTATTGCATATATATATATATATATATATATATATATATATATATATATATATATATATATATATATATATATATATATATATATATATATATATATTTTAGTGCATAATATCGGACGTTATTACATAGCCTAGTTTTTGTTACTATTACTTATTCTCGATCATTTCATTTATTTATCTATGAATGTTTGCATAGTATTGCGTTACTAAACAAAACATGTATACATTACTTTTCTACTTTCAATGATATATTTTCAATTCCAAATATCAAGACAATAACTAATAAACTGACAATAACCATCGTTAAATACTACTACATTATGATTTAGAAATTTTACATGAAACAAGAGCCTTCCTGAATAAACAATAGGTCATTATCATATATAATAATACATTACGGAGTGTTCCTTTGTTACTTACTCGTCAGAAGAGTGTGATGAGCCACCAGCCACAGAGAGACAGACACAGACACAGACACAGCCAGGCCGGGAACGCAGTGTTGCCTTCACCACGATAGCCTAGTAACTACTGCTGCTACGTCCTCAAGTGTCGACATCGTCATTCTACAACACAGACAATATTTACATACACATTATGTACAGATATACAGCCACAATTATGTTTTGTTCAGGACTTGTCTAAAGGAATGGCCAGGAAGACTTTGACGTAAATATATAAAGATATCTACGTAGACATCTTCCAGGCCATTCCTTTAGACTGACCAGAGCAATGCATCATAATTTTCGTTAACAAACTATTGACAAAAGAATACCCACATAACATTTTTTCTATCCCAATGATAGGATGAAAGAGATGAATGAATTGTTAATCAAGAAATATTGTACGAGTCATAAAATATCATCTTTTAAAATACCAAAAATATAGACGTATGTGCAGGCAAGGCAAGGCAATCAGTGAGCCTCGTTTCATCCCTTCACCAATCGTATCACTAACAAAACCACCTTCTATACCTCAGTTCAGATTGGCAGGATCAGAATAATACACCCGTTACGACCACCACCACCGCCACCATCACCACCACTACTACCATCATCATCACTATTAGCACCATCACCACCACTACCATCAACTAGTGAAGTGGTTACAGAATCAACCTTTAGTCAGCCAGTCACCCTTTGCATGGTTGTAATAGGAGTACAGCATTGGGCTAACCTAACCTATTAAGTCAGGTTGGGAAATGTACTGTATGTATATGTAAACGAGGATCAACTTAACGTTACATTAAAAGTGACGGCAGAATGAGGCACACGCACACGCACACACACGCACGCACTCGCACTC
>JAXIVD010006816.1:10000-15000 GCA_036785275.1 Cancer borealis | reverse complement strand
TTGGATTCTTGGACTCACCAGCGCCAAGAGAGCCTTAATGGAGTCTCAAGTCGCTAGGCAAGTTGAAACAATAACAGACACGCTAACACAAATATAGAAGTAAATCAAGGATCTTAATATAAAAACCGAAATTTATGCAAGTTTTCTTTGTATGCGTTTCATAATTCTCATATGGTAATTCACATCATCAAAACGTTGTAATTTTTTTTTACCCAATTCGTCTTTCACTTTACATAATTATTACCGCATGGAATATACTGCTTCAGTCTTCTTCACGTTACTCATCAAAAATGAATTATCTGAAAACCATGAGAGAGAGAGAGAGAGAGAGAGAGAGAGAGAGAGAGAGAGAGAGAGAGAGAGAGAGAGAGAGAGAGAGAGAGAGAGAGGGAGGGGGGGGGGGGTTAAGGACGTGTGTGAGTTGGTACAAGTAATTCTATAACATTGCTGTTGAACGATCCTGCATGCTCAATATACGAATATTATTATAGCCAAGGATATTGCCGACATTAATATCTGCAGTCTTTTCATGGAAGTAAGCGAGCTTTTCTCCAACAAACGACCACTTACTGTATGCCGTACTTACAAAATACGATTCGATGTCTCGCTTGAGGCGTTTCGAACAGGCAGACCAATTATTACGTCTTTCCGCCCACTGTTAATCATCGCATTGATGCTTCAGTACGACAATCGGTGATACCCTGACGCATAGAAACATAACTTCCACTTAAGGGGCAGGGAATGACCACATGCCACTTTTTATATTACACTAATATAAACATGGTAATTACCATTTAAGGCGAAGGGAATGACCACATGCCATAGACTTGTAATATTATATTTGGAACATGTATATCCAAAGTTGGAATACTACAACTCTGAAAGTAGTGTTAAATGGATGCTTCACCGCTGGTTGCAATAGGCTTGAGGATAGCATGATGAGCCTTGTTTCTTCACATCACACTCGTTGTCATGTTGTAGTTACAGTAATGACTCCTACACGGCTGAGCTAGATCCATCCAGTTCCATGGGTTACATTGTCTCAGTTAGATTAATGACCTCTGCAGAATTCCACAGGGAGAAAATTCCACTAGTTAGGGGATAAGGGTAAAGGTGGGCAAGACAGTAATGCTTTAGTTAATACAAAGGGCCTTGGAAGTCTCTAAGGATGAGCCTCTACGACCCTCCAAGGGATAATTAACCTGCTTCAAACAACCCAACCTGTATAGAAGGATGAGGATGGGTGAGGAGGGATGGGATGATGCACCCGTCTTGGTCTCTGCTAGGCTTATTGATTGTGATGATCAAAATTTATACAAAAAGTGTGTTTTTTATATCCAGGTGCATCATTGTAACGATTTATATATTTTACCAAAAAACAAGCGTCAGAACTGCTTTCGTGTTCTGGGTTGAATTTCCCAAGTGAGCAAAACTGAGTACGTTTGAGGTGATTCCAACCCTGACGTGTGCTGGCAGTCTGAAAAGTTGCCAGCACTCGCAGTAAAAATAAAACACAGTCCGGGAATAGATTCCTTCACTCACCTCCTGAACGATGTCACGTATTGTATTATGCTCATATATGACAACAACGAGTGCAACATCAACGATTAATAAAAACAAATACTCGAAACCGCACTAATGAGCAGTCAACCAACTACACTTAGGAGGTACAGTTGCCACACGTCACCATGAGGGAAAATCATGAACCACTAATATTCGATCACGAACACTGAAAAACCAATAAATATCACATATTCTACTTCATGGTGAGTATATAATAACCTATATTGCATTAGTATTAACATATCGTCCAGTGCACACAGACGTGGATGGGCGAGGAACGAGAAGAAATACATACACACGTGGGAGGGAAAAGAATGGCCTGGTGTCAACATGGCTCCACATTACTCTCTCGGGAACATCGTCTGTTTCACCCTCTGCTTGGCTGTCACATTCCCAACACTTTAAGTACTATACTAACCTTTCACTAAGCGTCACCTCGACACTCAACGGGAGCATGCTTGTCTAAGGGGCTTTGGAAGAATTAAGAACAGCTGGATCGCCTGCAGTACACACACGCCACTCACAAGGAGGATGCTAAACAACTGAAGTGGTGAAGCCTGTCCACGTGACGTCACAACACTCACGGGTAGGACGAGGCCTTTCGTCAACGCTGTTGCCAAATTAACCTTATCTGAAATAATTAGAGTCTATATTATTTTAAAGCATATATTTCCCATTTGAACATATATCTTGTAACACGGCTATAGTTGGGAATGCCCATACTTGACTACGGCGGCTACTCTGCCAAACTTCACAATAGTGACTGCCAAGATTAAACCTTCATGTAATTCAAATGGTGGGTGTCTCCTGGGATTGGTCATAGCAAGGTGGTGAATGTGATGAGCGTCTCCCTTCATCACTCCTTCTCCATCCTACCTAACCCTCCTCTCTTTGTGATGGAAATCCCTTGTGTTCACCTAACTAGGGAATGATATGGACGAAGAAAACTGTCATCCTTGCCTTGCCATGAATCAGTTTAGAATGATATTGTTGTTCCCCGTCGTAATGAACACAACGTTTGTTATGTTAAGCACGTTAATCACAAAACACGAAATCTGTGGTCACTGGTCTTCCCGTAATGTTATGCCATTGATTTGCATGTTTAATTAACGGAAAACGGCCATGCAAAATTTATGATAATGTGATAACAAAGACGCTTATGTTCTAAAACTACTTCATTATATTTTAATTATCGTACATTCTGCCCCACATAGTAGTATTACCAAGGTGGTGTTATGGGCTGCGGCGTCAGATCGAATATAATAGTATAGGGTAAGAAAAAAAAAAAAAAAAAAGACAAACCAACGAATTATTTGTATTCCACATATGATATGATATTCCGTTTGTGCACCGCTTATCACCGCTTATCATCTCTCTCTCTCTCTCTCTCTCTCTCTCTCTCTCTCTCTCTCTCTCTCTCTCTCTCTCTCTCTCTCTCTCTCTCTCTCTCTCCCCCGCCAATCACAGCTTCTTTCAAGTGCAAGGAGATGCAGACAGCTCGGCGTGTTTATGCAAATCTCGACCACAGTTTCATCCTCGCTAATGAATCCAGCGGCTCGTCCTGCTGTCTCTCGGTGTTCTCCCTTCAACGCCTTCTCTCTCTCTCTCTCTCTCTCTCTCTCTCTCTCTCTCTCTCTCTCTCTCTCTCTCTCTCTCTCTCTCTCTCTCTCTCTCGAGGATCCCCACGTGTATTTCTCAATCTTTATCCTTTTCGGTCTGTTAAATCTGTTTTGAAAGAATCTGGTTTTATTTCGTTGTATTTCTCAATCTTTATCCTTTTCGGTCTGTTAAATCTGTTTTGAAAGAATCTGGTTTTATTTCGTTTAGTTCTTAATCTTCCTTCCCGTTGGTCTTGATCCGGTCTTGTTCGTGTCTCGGTCTGCTTCCCCTGACAGCCACAAGTTATAATCTTGTCGAATTTGTGTCATAATCTTGGAATATGAATTTAAGTCTTATAACATATATAGTTGTAAGACATTCAAAGACAACAGTAATGGTGATAAGATTGAGATAGTCAAGTATTATTGATAAGGGCCATTGCGCCTTCCTTCATTCCTCCTCCCTTCCCTCATA
Organism: Cancer borealis; assembly: GCA_036785275.1. Taxonomy (NCBI): domain Eukaryota; kingdom Metazoa; phylum Arthropoda; class Malacostraca; order Decapoda; family Cancridae; genus Cancer; species Cancer borealis. The sequence continues at coordinate 11,364 of JAXIVD010006816.1, read as the reverse complement.
CATCCCATCCCTCTTTCCCTTCCTCATACATTACCCCATTCCTCTTCTCTTCACCCTTCCCTTACATATTCCACCCCTCCCTTCCCTCCCACACGAAACACTCCTCCTTCCCTTCCTCTCACAGTTCTATTCAGACATATCAGGATGCAAAGTAAGGCCACGTTCACCTGGAAAGCAGCTCACCTGGAAAACAGTTCCAGGATTTGTTGAAAGGTTTCACGAGGCGTACGATGAGGCAGCGCAACGGACATAAAAGGGCTCAGGGTGGAGGTATTTGCTAGGCCTAAACAAGTTATTCGATTGAGTTAGATAACGCAATACATCTCTGTTAGGATTACAGGAAAAAATCTATTCCTCCCATCATGTGGTACCTGAGTGAAAGCTTGTAGCAACGCCAAACAGTGCCTCCACGGGACCTGAGACAATAGGAGTGGAAAGGGAAAGAATAGTATGTAGTCTCAGATGAGGGATACAACGTGTGGCATCTCAGTTACAGACTCTAGCCATATCGACCATCCTCTTCGAATAGTGATATCTTAATCTCAGCCTCCGGACATCAATTTCAACGTCTGGCCATAACAATCTCCTCTGCCGTGTATCTCACTCTCGACCCTAAAGGAATGAATACAATGGCACCCTTTAATTTCCATATAACAATCTAGTTTCAATTCCATCAATAATTGATATTAGTATTGCCTTTGAGTTGTCATTACATACTGTATTTCTTTTATTGTACCTTGTGTTCACGGCAGCAAGTACTCCGTCATCAAGTCAATGAGGTCCCCGTAATTTTACTAATCAAATGATGTGTGTGGCATTTTTATGTATCATTTATTACATACTGACAGCCTTTACATTAGAGTTCTGCATAGTATTGTTGTAACGGTCACCAAGCCTGAGTTAGGGATTGACTGAGAGGACAGACTTAATGTAACAACGAAGAGCTTCAAGAAGACCCAGTGTTTTATCACCTTCCTTGTATGTGAAAGTAGCTTTCCTTAATCAAATTGATTTCTCTCTCTCTCTCTCTCTCTCTCTCTCTCTCTCTCTCTCTCTCTCTCTCTCTCTCTCTCTCTCTCTCTCTCTCTCTCTCTCTCTCTCTCTCTCTCTCTCTCAGTGAAGTGCCTTACAACAACTTAATATTATTTTTCAATCGATTGCTGACTCAAGTAATATTTAGTTCAACCAAACAAAAAGGGAAATGTATGAAATTTTTGATGTGAGATTAGTTTGAAGGTTCATAGGTCTTGTTGGAAACAGGTTTTCACTATTCGTGAAGTGCTCGTAAACGTGACAGTGTGAGCTGCGAAACAAAGGAACACAGAGAGGGTGAAAACGTGTTTCTGGAATTCTGTAAATGGATA
>JAXIVD010006816.1:0-2500 GCA_036785275.1 Cancer borealis | reverse complement strand
AACACTATTATTCTTTACATTCAGGATTATGTGATTACACTTACTGAGAACATTAAACTTTTATGAAGTATCAGGAGTTTTTGCCGATTAACTAATTAAATGTCCGTATCCTCCGCTTTTCCATCTAGAGAGTGTATGAGAAGAATGTGAGAATATAATGTTGACGTTTGTTCTCATCCACAAACAGTTTCAAGGTTTACTGGTATTTGAGTATAGGCTACATTCCTGACACTACGGATTACTTTTTCTTTAAATACAGACAATCACTGTATATGAAGTATCGGTTACAGTGGCTTACATTTGTTGTAAACTTGGTCTAGTAACAGCCAGCAAACATTAATACCTTCCTGCCTGTTGTAACAATCCATGGCGAGCGTTGTGATGTGAGGTTCTCCTGTTGCCCGAGGAGACGCCTTCAGTAGTAAAGTATTCACACCAAACGAATACTGTTTTTGGAAATTCTTTGACCATTACGTGTTTATACTATCGGAAATAAAGTCAGATTTCTCTTTGTGTTAATCCCTCACCGTCAGGCTTTTGATCTTGCCTCAGTATATGCTACACACTCATTTATAGATAGGTGTGCGAAGGCTTTAATTTAAGACTGACTATGTATCAATTACAGAGTGTATGAACGAGAGGAAAACTAAACAGATATACTGTCGGTTAAGAGATTCCAACCACCTTCACATTTCACAATTATATGCACAATGTAGTTATGAATTTGTTCTCATTTCCTCTTCTATTAATACATCAGTGTTTTTCTTAATCAATATCGTTCATCATGACTTCGTATCTTTTTTTTGCTTACTGGGGAAGGGAAATTACTTCACTAATTGTATTACATTCATGATTAAGCTCTTGTGATGCCAAGTTGCCTCAGCACCGGAGAAGAAAGAAGTAAAGGAGTGTGTGTGCCTTTGAGCTTCGTATTTTTCTTTCCAAGCCTCATCATCTTTTTTTCTGGTCTCTTTCTCCTCCTAGGTATTCATTTTTTCTATGACCTAATTAAGTTTCTCATTTTTCATACTTGGCTTCATTTTGGTCTACCTTCCAACTTACCTGTCTGTCTTTCTTCACTCTTTATGTCTCTTACCTTGTTTCATGCCTGTGTCTGTCTATCCATCTTCATTTGTCTGTTTGTGTATGTCTGCATCTCTCTCTCTCTCTCTCTCTCTCTCTCTCTCTCTCTCTCTCTCTCTCTCTCTCTCTCTCTCTCTCTCTCTCTCTCACACACACATTGTTAATTAAACGAACGAACTAAGTACACCACCCGCATGCTATTATTATCATTATTATTACTATTATTATTATAATTATTTACCTATGATTTTTAGTTGATTTATTCATCATTATTATTCTGTACGCCGGTGTGATATAGTTGAGTTTCCGGTGATAGAGAAAAACAGGTACACAGAAACAAGTGAGTTCACATTACAGCGTTACTTAGCATCTTATTACTAGATATGCTACATACTGTCACATTGAATATAAGGCAGCTTATAGTAGAATACATTGTTCAGTTACTCTACACAAATGGATCAGCTTCCTACCTCTCAAGAGTAGAAGTCAGTCAGTCATTACTTGTGAATTTTACCAAACTTCTTTCAGTATCCGTCCTTTTAATGTGCCTGACTGACTGTTATTCCTTTTTTTTTATTTTTTTATTTTACAGATAACAGGAAAAGCCGAGACAAGACAAAAATGTTCATTCAGTAGCCACAGGAAATAATACACAGAATCTTGAAAAGTTGTTGGTGCAGCAGGAAGTCTAGTCCACAAGGGTTTCCTGCTCTGCTAGAGGCCACCGGTAAGAATGATACCACTCAATTAGCACAGGTGAATAGCAGTGTTAATTCAATAGTAAAATATAGTTACAACGAGTACCAGAGCTCGATCTGTTGTGCACCCAGCGCGGCTGTCGGTCCTACATGTCCTTCACGTGGCTGTTGTGGCGAGTCTCAACACTACTAACACGCAGGCATGACCTTTATTCACTCTGTGCTTCCCAGCGTTCAATCACTCGAGGCTGTGCACACATATCCAAAACAGTATAGTGTCGTTTACATGAATGTTTCTCCGTCCGTTATCTCAGGTTGTTGTCCCTCAGTCTTGATCGCCAGCAGCCTTAACCTCCTGCTCCGGCACAAGGCAGCACTACGTATCACCACGAATCCATCACATCATCTTTACCTTCAGTCTTAGCGAAAAATTCAACTCCGAAGGCAATTCTCTCTGGTAACACATAATCTTTGAGCTGTTCATACAAAATATACTTCTCCACTATCATCTATACAGGCAGCTGGTTACACTCTGATTTTTAGCAACCAACTGCCGGCAGAACAGTGCAAAAAAATTAAATACTTCTATGACAACCTTAGCTGCTAAATGTATATGAGGAAAGAATTGCACTTGGTGACTCCTCTTTAACTGCTATCGCTCAGCATGTACTGTACGTTTTCACGTGAACATATGTTTCCACGTGAACATGTATATGTAC
>JAXIVD010006815.1:15000-22462 GCA_036785275.1 Cancer borealis | reverse complement strand
GTGAGGTTTTTCTATTTTTTTCTCTTTCCTTCTCCTTTCACGAGACAAAAGGAAAAATATCTTAGTTGATCTTTGCACTGAGTATTTGAGTCGGTAATTCATGAGAGGATAACGATGTGTTGATGTGAGGTGAGCACCTTGAACACGTGTTGAGTAACGTGTTGAGTGTTATAACATTGTGTTGGTGTTGTGTTGCTTGGGGCTGAGTGTTAACCTGCCTCCCTCCCTCCCTCCCTCCCTGCAGAGTGTTGGTGGTGGCCGCGGCGGCGTGTGTCTGGTGCGTGGGCGTGGGGGAGTGCACCACCCAGCGCCTGGTGCTGGGTGAGGCTGGTTATGCACGGCTCATGGCCTCCCCGCCCGCCCTCCCCGCCCTCACCCTCAGCGCCTGGGTCAACGTGACGTTCTTCCCTGAGGGCGTGGCCCCGATCCTCACCCTGGTGGCCCCTGACGCCCAGTCACAGACGGCCTTCTTTCTGCGTCATGATGGCGTGGGTGTGCTGTGGGGTGGACCGTCAGGCGTGCCCGCCCATCCCCTGGACCGCGTGGACCGCCACCCACGCACACGCTGGGTGGAGGCGTCCCTGGCACCAGCTCGACGGAGGCGTGAGGCTATAGACTACAGCGGCGGCCTGGGGGACATTGTGGACCTGCTGGCCGACCCTCGCAGCGGCCGCTCCTACGACACCTGGACGCCGTTTGGGTTTGTTGACGTGGACCAGATGGGCGTGGAGGACCTGCAGGCCGCGCCCTCCGGCCTGTCTGACGGCCTGCACATCCTGCCCCTGCGTGAGGGCGTGGGCCGCTCTGAGTCGTACAGTGACTGGACCAACGTGCCCTATGAGCTGGCCATGCAGGAGAGTGGCCGCCCAAGGATCATCACTGAGCCATCCGGGGCTGACGACTTTGTGTTCTTCAACTGGAACGTGCCCCCCGCAGCCCCCCAGACCATCCCCGAGTCCCCCAACCAGTGGTCCCCCATCTGGCGCAGCAAGATCCAAAACCCCACACCCAAGCCACAGGTCAAGACCACCCCCAGGACGGAGATACCCGTGCACGTGGACGACCCCGGGGCATGGAGCTCACAGGTGACCGAGGTGAAGCTGGAGCTGAGTGGGTGGCGGCCACAGCCCATCCCGGGGTACGTGGAGCCTGCCCTGCCCCGCCCCGATGACCTGCCACCTGCCCCTGCCTTCAGACCCACGCCCAGGCCAGCCCCTACCCCTGCCCCTACTACTACAACCACCACCACAACCACCACCACCACAACCACCACTCCCACCCCCACCACCACCACCACCACTGAGTTCCCCACCACCAAGGCCACCACCAAGGGGAAGCCCACCACCACCTCCCCCAAGCGCCCCGCCCCCATCACCACCTCCCGCACCTCACTCCCCACCGCCCCTCCCTCACCCTTCACCCGCCACACCACCCGTTGGTTCACTGCTGCACCCACAACCAAGCTGCCCACCCGCAAGACACTCCGGCCGTCCCGCCCCTCCGTCCCTGCCTCCCGCCTGCCCCCCAGGATGCCCCTGTGGAAGCTGATCAAGAACCCCAGCATGGCACAACACCACCACACCACCACCACCACCACCACCAAGGCAAAGGCAAGGACACGCGCACCCGCCCCTGCCCCTACCACCACACCGACCACAACCACAACCACACCAACTACCACCACAACCACCACCACCAGCCCATACACCAACCCCACCAGACCCACCACCACCACCACACCTTTCACCACCCCGTCAACCACAACCACCACCACCACTACCACCACTCCCCGGCCCCGCGCCCCTCGCCCACCACCCACCATCAAAGGCTCCAAGTCCAAGGTGTCAGTGTGGTCTGGTGTGGGTGGACACAAGTCCCCGCCACATCCTGCCAAGTGGTCTGGGGGAGTGAGGGGGGTGAGCATTGCACCCAAACACGTGCAGGAGTTCCATCGTGCCATGGGTCGTGCCCAGGCGGTGCGTGATGGTGACACGGCGGTGGTGTACTCGGTGCCCATCACGGACGTGGACGCCTTCAACGCCATGTACCAACAGTACCAGCAGCAGGACGTGCAGCCTCCCTCAGAGGACGAGGCAAACCCTAACCACCTGGGTGACCTCGACCTCACTCCCCTGCCAGACTACCAGGAGACAGCGGCCCCGGCGGTGCTGCGGGAGGAGGAGGCCGTGCTGGTGCCCACAGAGGACCCCCTGCCCCCTACCCCAGCTCGGGGCGTGGCAGTGACCAGGCAGGACCCTCCACCCGCCACCAGCCAACCTCCAAGGGAACCACCCACCAAACGCTGGCCACACTTCACCCTGCCTCCACGCGGGGACCTGCTGCCCACCCGTGGGGACCTGCTGCCCATCCGTGGGGACCTGCTGCCCCCCCGTGGGGACCTGCTGCCCATCCGCGGGGACCTGCCCAGTGACCCCAGGCCCCCCATCATCCACTATGAGCCGCCCACAACTCGCCTGCCGTACACCCCCACTCAGAGGACCACGCCTCCCCCATCTCCCTCACCCACAACCCGCAAGTACATTGTAACAAAGGCTGCTCCCACCACAACAGCCCCACCTGCACCCCAACCATCCACCTCCACCCCACCTACCCCGCCTCCTCAAGTGTTCCCCGGCCTGCCCCACACACTCCACGCCCCCGAGGGCAGCCAGGCAGGCGCCTCCTCCAGCTTTGCAGTGTACCATGATGAGGCCGAGGCACCCCTGGCCGTGCCCAGTGTGCAGGAGGCAGGCGTGCCCGCTGCACACTACCAGGAGTCATCACCACTCTTCCTGGAGCAGCTGCCGCCCCAGTACATCAAGCCCGAGGACCTGCCGCGTCCCCTGCCCAACACCCGCCGCCATGACACCCAGAGTCTAGAGGAACTCATCTTCAGCGCCGACCCCGAGGAGCTGATTCGCCGCGGCCTGCTGCCCCGCCCCGTGCACTACGTCAGCTCACACCACGAGGCAGACCGCTGGGTGCAGCAGCAGTACCAGAGGCAGGGTGAAGCCCCCGCAGAGCACCCCTTCTCCGCGGCCAACACACTCCCCAGGGAGACACCAAAGGCACCCCGGCACCAGGACCAAGACTTCCACTTCAAGAAGCTTCCCCATGACTTCCGCACCAACGAGTGGTACCACCTCACCTTCACCTGGAGCGCCGCCGACCACCAGGCAGCCATCTATGTCAACGGGCGGCTGGTGGGCACACTCAGCGGGGTGCTGGCGGGGCACACAGCACTGCCTGGGGGTGGCCTCACCGTGGTGGGACGCACACTGCTGCCGGACCTCACAGATTTTGACCCGACCTCACACCTGAAGGGCGAGGTCACCCAGCTGAACGTGTGGAACCAGCGCCTGGACGAGGCTCAGGTTCAGGACGTGTATGGCTGCGGCCCCGCCCCCCCCACCACCCCCGCCCTGGACTGGCGCAGACTCTCCATGAGGTTTTACGGCCAGGTGTTCCTGCACAAGAGTGAAGCTCTGTGTGCAGCATGAGGCGGCACACTCATGCCTCCACACCTCACACTGCCTCATGCAGCCACGAGTGAGTGTGAGTGTGTGTGTGTGTGTGTGTGTGTGTGTGTGTGTGTGTGTGTGTGTGTGTGTGTGTGTGTGTGTGTGTGTGTGTGTGCCAGACAATCTTGAGGGCAGCAGCACACACGGGCTGGACTCTGTGCAGGCACACGGTTCAGTGCCACTCTGATGCACACTTGACCCACACACGGCACCTCAACACACACACCACGCACACCACACCTCCATGCTGCTGCTGCTGCTGCTGCACCAACCCTGGGGCTGGGGGTGTGTGGCCTCAAGTGTTCACAAGGTGTTGGTTTGCAACACTCCTGTATACCACCACCACCACCACCACCACCACCACCCTGGGCACCAGCCTTGGGAGGGAGGTGGTGAGAGGCGGTGCAGCACACACACACACACACACCCCGCCCCCCATCACTGCTTCTTCATCCATTGTTTACTTGTTATGCTTTTAGTTACTATTTATAGCTGCCAGCCTCCCCTGCTGCCCTGTTACTGCCCCTGTACCCTGGCAGACACCTACACACACCCCTGCCTCCCTGCCTGCCCCTACCTGTACACACGTTACGAGACCACCTGTCTGTCTGTCTGTACATCACCACTGCCTACCTTCCACCCCTCCCTGCCCCCTGCCCCCTGCCTGTCATCCCCTGCCACCCCGCCCTCCACCCTCATCTTCATCCCTCACTGTAGCATCATTTAGACCATCACACCTCCACCTCCACGCTCACCCTCCTTCCATTCATGTTACGCTGTGTTACGTTAATGTTTGTTGTGGCATCTCTCTCTCTCTCTCTCTCTCTCTCTCTCTCTCTCTCTCTCTCTCTCTCTCTCTCTCTCTCTCTCTCTCTCTCTCTCTCTAAACAAAGGGCAAATAATTGAAGGTGATGGATTTAAATATGTGTTAGAAATGTGTTCATGTGTGTGTGTGTGTGTGTGTGTGTGTGTGTGTGTGTGTGTGTGTGTGTGTGTGTGTGTGTGTGTGTGTGTAGTTAAGTATTTTTATTACAACTATTCTTTTCTCTTTCCTGCTGTTAAAGAAATAAATGTATACATATCCTCTTTTAGATCACCAGTAGAAATTTCAAGTAGTAGTAGTAGTAGTAGAAATAGTAGTAGTAGTAGTAATAGTAATAATAGTAAACCAAGTCGTGAAAAAATCCATTTGGGCCGGAAGTAGAAAAACATATGTCCGTGTTGTGTTTGTGTGCGTGTGACCTTTTTTGAAATACATTAATAGAAAGAATTTTGACCTTATTTTCCTATACACACTTGATGCCTGAATAATCAAGATATGAATAAGGTGTCTGCATCTCCCTCACACCTGTTTACCTGCACTAGGGAAGGCAGTAGTACAGTGGTCAGCGTTCGGGTATGACAGCTTAGGGTCCCGGGTTCGATCCCCTGATATCCACTGACCACTTTTCCTTCTTTGATATCACCGCCGAGTGGCCAAACACTACCCAAATTCCCGCCATACTGTCCTCACACGGGACTTACAATGTTATATGCATCTGAGGCTGTAGCAGTGATTAGCCTCGCACGTTCTCAACATATACAAGAGAAAACGTAAATATTTGAGGCGTCACTATAAAAAATCTAAACCCACGACAAATAATGGGCAAAAGACAGTCCATCTTAGCCTCTATAAAGCATATTGGACCAACGTTTTGTGGTGTAGAAAAAAAACACTTAGTGGGTACAAACACCTACCTTGAGGGCTGCCTGGGCGACCAAGGTGAGTACTTTGGCTTGCCGTGCATGTGCATCCTCACCACACACCCGTAGGAGGCCGGCCAGGTGCTGCAGGAGGGAGCTGTGGCGGTAGGCTGAGGTGCGGCTGGCCAGGCACTCCCCTACTAAGGACAGACGCTCCTCACATAGACGCACTGCAAGGAGGAGGAGGAGGAGGAGGAGGAGGAGGAGGAGGAGGAGGAGGAGGAGGAGGAGGAGGAAGAAGAGGAGGAAGAGGAGTGATATTAATCCAACTTTCCTTCCTTTCGTTAAGATATTATAGTTTTTTTTAATCTATTTGTTAACTCATACGTATTTTCTCTTTCCTTAAGTTAAATAATATGCTAGTTTACCCTCACACACACACACACACACACACACACACACACACACACACACACACACACACATACACACACACACACACACACTGAAGGATCCCTGAAGCTCACCTTGCAGAGGGAGTTTGTTGATGCCAAAGTCCGGTAGGATCTGCAGGGCGGCTATGAGGTCCTTCTCCCTGAGGATGGCCTCGTGTTCAGACTCTATCAGGTTGAGACACTGCCTGGGGGAAGGAAGGATGGAAGGATGTTAGGTGAGGGATCCTATGCTGATCCAAGGATGGATGGAAGGATGGATGGAAGGATGTTACGTGATGAGTCCTACGCTGATTCAAGGATGGAAGGATATAAGTATAGGATTAAAGTATAAAAAAATGTGGATGACAAAAATGTAAAGAAAAAAAAAGTGGATAGGATAACAAATAAAATAAATAAATAAATAAATGCATGAAAAAAAAAGTTAATCAATAAAATAAACCAGGATATAAAAATGAAAGTAACAAAAAAAAAAATATATATATATAAATAAATAAATAAATAAAAATAAAAACACACACACACACACACACAAACACCCACAAGCCTTACATCGCCAAATCCAGTGCTTCATCCTGGTGTCCTTCCGAGGAGTTAAAATAATGCGTAGCAGCTTCCGTGACCAGCTGCACGGCGCGGGGGAAGGGCAGCTGCTGCAGGTAAGGATTGCTGACAGGGGAGTGGTCAGCCCTCGTCTCTATCAGCTCACCCGCCAGCCTAATGTTCTCTGTTTGTTCCGAGCCTAGCAGGGCCTCGATTACTTTCTGTTGGGGGGAGGAAAGTTGAGTGAGTGAGTGAGTGAGTGAGTGAGTGAGTGAGTGAGTGAGTGTGTGTGTGTGTGTGTGTGTGTGTGTGTGTGTGTGTGTGTGTGTGTGTGTGTGTGTGTGTGTGTGTGTGTGTGTGTGTGTGTGTGTCTCTTTTTTTTTTTTTTAACGTTTTTTTGTGGGGTAAATCTTCTTAGTTCTACATCGAAAATATGACCAGTTTAATCTGTTTCTTTATTTACTCTCTCTCTCTCTCTCTCTCTCTCTCTCTTTAATAGTAGTAAAGAGACTGGTTTCATTATATATACACACAGATAATGAAGGAAAGTATGATAATAATAACAATAGAAACACAGAAATATATACACATGAAAAAAAAATATATAAAGAAGATAGAAAAACAGTTAACTAAATAAATAAATATATACATTAATTAGATAAACACACATAAAAATAAATAGGCAAACACCTCCACACACACACACACACACACCTCCACACACACACACTTACCTGTAGGCACACTTGGGGCTCCACACACGCAAACACCTTCTGCTGCAGCTCTAAACAGTCGTACAGAAGCCTCCGCCACTCATCGTCAGTCATCCTCGGCTTCCTGTAGTAACACACACACACACATACACATGAACGTACATTAGTAGTAAGTATATTCTAGAATCATACACACACATACACACACACACACACACACACACTTCAAAAGGTAATTTCCTCACACTTTTAGTATATATATATTCCACTGTTGTATTATCTTTCTTATCATCTTACTCTCATCCCTTGTCTTAACTCAACCTAGCCTAACCTAATCTAATCTAACCTAACCTAATCCAACCTAACGTAATCTAACCTAATTTAACTTAAACTAATATTTACCTATCCTAACCAGGGGCGTATATTCAGGGTCTGCTAGGTGTGTGCCGCATACCCTCAGCCAGAGAGAGAAATGCATGATAGTTATAAATAAATTCAGCAGTAAGTGGGAAACGATATTTTTCTTATTGTTTTTAGCCCTGTTATAATA
>JAXIVD010006815.1:7500-10000 GCA_036785275.1 Cancer borealis | reverse complement strand
CACACACACACACACTAAAAGAATAAATAAAATAAAAACACGACCAAACACCGTAGAGAATGGGATGAAGTTTTATGTATACAGGAAAAAAATCTAAATCAAAACACTGTAGAAAATGTGACGAATTTTGAATAAGAAAGAAACAGAAAAACACACACACACACACACACACACACACAGACACACACACACACCTCCAGGTCAGTGCCACGCAGGCCATACAGCAGGAGTTCCTTAGCGGCATCAATATCCTTTGGCACCCTACTTAGGCACTCTGCTAGGACCCAGGAGTGCTTGCGGATCTTGGCGAGGTAGTCCTGTATGGAGGCCACCGTGACAAGGCTGCGGCGCCACTGTTGCTGGTACACCCTGTCACAGTCCAGCCTGGGGGAGAAGGTGGGGGTTAGGGGTGTGTGTGTGACAGGGGGGAGGGGGGGTTAAGGGTGTGTGTGTGTGACAGGGGGATGTGTGTGTGACAAAGGGGGTGCAAGAAAGGGGGGATATGACAGGGGAAGGGAAGAAGAGTGTGAGAGTGATGGAGGGAAGGACTGAATTTTACAAGGATGGAAAGATATATAGTTTAAGAGAGAATGAAACACACACACACACACACACATAGATATATATACATACATACATACATACAACCCTCCCGTCCGCCCATACACACACACACAACCTCCTCCCCACACACACACATAACCTCCCCTACACATACACATTACCTCCTTCCCACGCCAACATAACCCTTCCCCACACACATACACATACACACCACCCCACCCTCCCCACACACACATATACATAACACCCTGCCCCCCTCCACACACACACATACATAACACCCCACCCTCCCCACACACACACATACATAACACCCCACCCTCCCCACACACACACATACATAACAACTTATCCTCCGCACACACACACACACAGATAACACCCCCTGTCCCCCATCCCCACACACACACAAACATAACACCTTACCCCTTCTCTCCACACACACACACACACACATACCCCCCCACCCCTCCACACACACACACACACACACATACCCCCCCACCCCTCCACACACACACACACACACCCAGCCCCCCAGACTCACGCATAGCTCTGAGCGAGGGCCAGAGCCTCCCCATACTCCTCGTTCTCAATCTTGCGTGAAAACAGTTCCTCGGGTGTGGTGCTCTTCAGACATAACAAGCGGTACGTCCTCTGCACCACCCTTGGCCTTCTGCTATGGGGGCGGAACCTGCGGAACGGGCGGAAGGTAGGTGCTGTGTGATGCTGATTTTTCTTTTTTTCTTTTTTTTTTCTTTCTCTCTCTCTCTTAATGTTTGGTGTGTTTAGGTTAGGTTAAGTTTTTTTTTTCTCTCTCTCTCTCTCTCTATTTAAGTTCAAGTAAAAAAAAAAAAATAAATAAATAAATATATAAAAAGGATGTATGAAAAATAAAAATGATAAAGAGGAAAACCAGAAAGGATAAAAAATAATAATAATAAAAAAATTGAATATGAAAAAAAAAAAAAAAGCAAGATAAAAAAAAATGGAAACTGAAAAAGAAATAATAAAAAAATGGAAATAATAAAAAAAACCAGACAAATAATAATAATAAACACACACACACACACACACATATACACACGCACCTCTCAGCATCCGTCACCCAGAACAGAACACTCTTAGCCAACTTGCTAGACTTCCTTAGTATAGACACATCATCGTCATCATCATCATCATCCTCCTCTTCTTCCTCCTCCTCCTCCTCCTCCTCCTGCCCTGCTGTGGTGCCCTCGGAGAAGCTGTTTAAAAGGCGCTTGTTGAGGGCACGCAGCTCCACCTCAAGACTCAGGAACACACGCTCGTAGGCCTCACTGATCTGTGGGGGGGAGGGGGGGTTAGGTTAGGTTAGGGTAGGGTAGGGTAAGGTATGGGTATGGGTATGGTAGGATAGGGTATGAGTATAGGTAGGGTAGGGTAGGGACAGGTAGGGAAACAAAAATAATATATATAAACATAATCTTTTCCATATAAAAACGTATATTATCATCATTATTACTACCACCACCACCACCACACCACACACACACACACACACCTGCGGCACACCCTCCAGGAACTCAGGTGACTCCCCCAACAAATTCTTCAGCGACGCCACCGAGCTAACCGTCACACTCCCAGAATACCTCGCCACAATCACCGCCGCATCCGACCACCACGACAGCTCCGCCGGGTGACTCCTCGGGGGCCCACTCACTCCCCCGCTCCTGTGTCTACCTGGGGGACGGGTGAACTCCCCCAAGGTCGGGTTTTTGGCGTCATGATCCGGCTGGTCTAGTAACTGCCAAAATTTCTTCTTCCTTAGTGATGGAAGCTCCCAGATTGATAGGCTGCCTGAGGTGTGGAGGGCTGCTAGGTGGCGGGTGGAGGGAGACACACTCAGCTGGAATATACAGTCGTGGTGGGGGGGGGACCAGCGAGCCAACACGTGGTC
>JAXIVD010006814.1:5000-22467 GCA_036785275.1 Cancer borealis | reverse complement strand
CTCCCTCCCTCCCTCCCTCCCTCCCTCCCTCCCTCCCTCCCTCCCTCCCTCCCTTCATCAAACAATCACGTCATTCCTTCATCCTATCCTAATCCCATCCTTCCTTCCCTCCTTCAGGCATCCTTGGTCCCGGCGCCTCACGAGTCAGATCCTTTAGCTAACGACGCGGCACTACAAGCAGGCCCTGGGAGTGCCAAGGTATCCTATGGCACTCGCCGCACTCCCCACCGTAGCCTGACACAGTTGCAATGGGTGGTGGGGTGTGACGGGGATGTGCGGGCGGCCTCCAGTCAGCTGTCGATCGGGCGGAGGTGACAGCCAAGAATGGACACCTGGAAAAATTGTTAAATACACCTGTTTTAGGCTGGCATATCACACAGGTAAGTTGTAGTAGTAGTAGTAGTAGTAGTAGTAGTAGTAGTAGTAGTAGTAGTAGTAGTTTCAAAATAAGTTCCACAGTTAGAATAAAATGATAATAATAATAATAATGATAATAAAAGATAATATATTAGATAAGTTAGTGGTCTTACCTTACCTTCACTCACTCACTCACTCAGCTGCCTGGTCTTCTGATGCTAATTAAAGGTGTAATGACCACGTGTGCAGGTGTGGCAAAGGTGTGCAGGAGGAGGAGGAGGAAGAGGAGGAGATAGTAGGTAGAAAGACTCATACTTAGAGAGAGAAAGAAGGAAGTGAGGAGAGAGAGAGAGAGAGAGAGAGAGAGAGAGAGAGAGAGAGAGAGAGAGAGAGAGAGAGAGAGAGAGAGAGAGAGAGAGAGAGAGAGAAAAAAAAAAAGGAGAGAGAAAGTATAGCAAACATTATTATTTTTTTTGTTTTGTTTTAGTAGTAGTAGTAGTAGTAGTAGTAGTAGTAGTAGTAGTATAACTTGCTCCACTTTTCATTCCATTCATCTTGTTCTAGGAATCGTTAGTGTAATGTTACCTTCAATGTAATAAATACGTGGAATTCTGAGGTGGTGGCGTGGTTATAATCTGTAAAGCGATGCATATGTCACACTCAGATTACGAGAGAGAGAGAGAGAGAGAGAGAGAGAGAGAGAGAGAGAGAGAGAGAGAGAGAAAGAGAGAAAGAGAGAGCACACACCTAACCTATCCTTCCTCACCACACACAGGTAAATCCCAAATCCAACCGTGTAAGGAGACAAGTGGATTTCTCGGGTGATTACGGGACTGAGAACTTTGAAGATGAAGAGTACGATGGAGATTATGAAGAGTATGATTACAATGGGGATTACAACTATGGGGATTACATTTACGAGGATGGGACGGCGGGTGATGTGCTGAGTTTTGATTACGAGCCAATATCACAGCCGGAGACACGAGTTATACCTAGTCTAGCTACGCCGACCTTCCCTGAGCCCTCCGCCACACTGGCCTCCGCGGCTCCAGCACCGGGAGGACACAGCAGAGTGCATCCCGACCCTTCACTGCATTTCTCGCCTGTGTTTATATCCACGCCTGTCTATGTGAGTGTTGATTGTTGTTGTTGTTGTTGTTGTTGTTGTTTTCAATTATTTATTTATTTTATTTTTATTTTTATTTATTTATTTATTTTTTTTTTTGTGATTGTGATATTTATTATTTTTATGAAGGTGATTTTTCAATATATTACACAAAATTTCCCTTACGTACTCCCCCTCACTTTCCCTTACACTCCCCTCACTTTTCCCTCACTTTCCCTTACACTCCCCTCACTTTCCCCTACTTCCCCTAACATCCCCTCACTTCTCCCTCAACTTCCCCTCATTCACCCTCAACTTCCCCTCACTCACCCTCAACTTCCCCTCACTTTCCCCTCACTCCCTCACTTTCCCCTAACAACCCCTCACTTCCTCAATTTCCCCTCACTCCCTCACTTTCCCCTAACAACCCCTCACTTCCTCAATTTCCCCTCACTCCCTCACTTTCCCCTAACATCCCCTCACTTTTCCCTTACCACCCCTCACTTTCCCCTTACCACCCCTCACTTTCCCCTCACTCCCTCACTCTCCCCTAACACCCCTCACTCTCCCCTAACACCCCTAACATCCCCTCACTTTCCCCTCAGGTCCCGGAGAAACCCACGAGGATCTTGGAAGCCAGCCCGACAGTGACCTACGAGTCATCTTACCCAACTGAACTGCCTTACCCAAGCCTGGAGGCCTCGATGCCGCCTCAGCCCTCCTCCGCTGTAAGGATGAGAGAGAGAGAGAGAGAGAGAGAGAGAGAGAGAGAGAGAGAGAGAGAGAGAGAGAGAGAGAGAGAGAGAGATATTAGTCAATACCCACTCACTACTCCCATTTCCCACTCCTTCTCAGCCCTCACTACTCACTCCCCGCCCATCCCCCCATCCCCCTATACCCCCCCCCAACATATCATCACCTCCCCACTTACCCCCCTTCTCTCCCCCCCCCCAGCCTACTCCAGTCAGCACCCAGCCCATTGCTCCCTCCTCCGTGCCTACTCACACCGTCACTGAGAGCACCGTCAGGAACTATGCCCCCAGGGTGAAAAACAGGATACAGAAGCTGGCATGGGTGAGTGATGGTGTTTGTTTTTTATATATAATGGGCGTGTTTTAATGGGTGGGCGTGTTTTAATGTTGTTGTTGTTGTTGTTGTTTTTTGTTGTTGTTTTTTATTGATGGGGGGGTTTTCTCTTTTTTGTGTGCTTTTTTTTTATTGTGTGTTTTAATGTGTTTTTTTTTTTTTTTTTTTTTTTTTTTTTTTTTTTTTTTTTTTAATGGATGTTTTTTTTTTTTGGGGGGGGATTTCGTGTTGATATGTCTTACACACACACACACACATACACACACACACACACACACACACACACACACACACACACACACACACACACACACACACACACACACACACACACACACACGGCACATTCAACACCTTTTCACAACCTGCCGTGTGGATCCCAACAGATCGCGGGACATGTCTACCGTTTGGCCGTCCCAGACAACACTTTTGAAGACTTCGAGGACGGAGACGCACGGAACATGAGACTAACCTTTAAGACACAAGATGGAAACAATACAGGATACAACTCTTGGATACAGTTCAATACAGCAACACAGGAATTCTATGCCCTGTAAGTATGTGTGTGTGTGTGTGTGTGTGTGTGTGTGTGTGTGTGTGTGTGTGTGTGTGTGTGTGTGTGTGTGTGTGTGTGTGTGTGTGTGAGAAAGGGGGAGAGGGTTGTAAATTTGTGTTTGATAAAGAGGGAGGGAGAGAGAGGTGTGGTAATTTGTGTCTAATAAAGAGAGATAGAGAGAGAAAAAAAAGGTGTTTATTTGTGTCTTATCAATAATAAAGAGAGAAAGATATATAGAGAAAGTCCAAAAATGATATATAAGATAGAGAGAAAAAGGATTAAATTTATGTTGGATAGAGAGAAAGAAAAAGAGAGAGAGAGAGAGAGAGATATAAAATTGTATTGGACATCATATAATCCTCTCTTCCTTCACCCCTTCATCACCCCTTCCCCCCCAGGCCCCTAGAGAAGCATGTGGGTCGCTACACTTACCTGCTGGAGGCCACAGACTCTGAGGGCAAGACCGCCACAGACACAGTCAAGATACACATTCAACAGCCAAGGGAAGGAAGAAACTACAACCACAGATTCACCGCCCTGTTTAAGACTGAAAAGACCTATGAGTATGATCTGGCGTACTCACTCGACTGGCAGGTGAGTGTGTGGGTGTGGGTGTAGGTGTGGGTGTAGGTGTGGGTGTGGGTGTGGGTGTGGGTGTGTGGGTGGGTGTGGGAGTTTGGGGAGGGGTGTGTGTGTGTAGGAAGGGTGTGTCTGTTTGGGTGGGTGGGTGTGGGTGTGTGTGTGAGTGAGTGAGCAAGAGAGAGAGAGTTAGCAAGTGAGAGAGAGAAATAAAGAGAGAGACATTTAATACACACCAAAACCTTACCATCATATCTATATATATAAACAAAAAATGACGATAATAAAATAAATATATATAATTAATTAGTTAGTTAATCATCACGTAATATATTTTCACCTCAACATCCATCCATCCATCCACTCACCCACCCACCCACTCACTCACTCACTCACTCACTCACTCACTCACTCACTCACTCACTCACCCACCCACCCACCCACCCACCCACCCACCCACCCACCCACCCACCCACCCACCCACCCACCCACCCACCCACCCACTCACCCACCCACTCATCCACTCACAGGTCAAGGTGGTGGAGAAGATCGCTGCCCTGTACGGAGACCCAGACACAGAGAACATCAACGTGCGGGCCATTTCCATGAACCCAACCAAGCTGACCTGGACCAACACCTCCCTGGCCAACCCGCGGTCCACTCTCTGTCCCACTGACCAGCTGGAGGCCGTGACGGAGGTAAGGGGGGGAGAGAGAGAGAAATAGTACTGATTAATTATTGATATTTCCCCTTATGTATGTGTGTGTCTTATTTTTATTTTTACTCGTATTTTCTTGCATTTTCCTTTGTTATTATCATCATTATCATCATTATTATTATTTATTTATTTATTTATCTTCCTTTACCCCTGCAGGTCGTCTCGGGAGGTGAGGACAACAACGGCATGACAAGGGAGGTTCAGGCAGCCTTCAGACCAGAATTTCAGCTGATGAGGATACACGTTCACTATATGGGTCGTTGTGAGGTGTTGAGGCCATCCAAACCAGCTGCACCAAGGACCCCAGTATCTCCCCCAGGTAACCATTCACTACCCCAGACCTATCCTTCTCCCCCAGTAGCTCCCCAAGGCCTTTTATCCTCCCCCAGTTAAATTTTCACTCTCCTCTTCCCCCAGTTAAGTTTCCACCCTTCTCAGACTCCCAGTAGGTCCCCCAGGTAAGGTTTCAGTACCCCAGACCTCCTCCTCCCCTAGTACCTCCCCCAGGGTAAGGATTCACTCCCCCAGTTAAGTTTATAGATCTCCAGTCGTTTATTGTTATTTATTTATTTTTCTATCTGTTCTATTCTCAAACTATCAATGTGTTTTTTTAATGCATTCAGAACCTATGTATTTTATTTATTTATTTTTCTATGTATTCTATTTCATTCTATTCTATTCCATCGAGCTATTGTATTCTATTTTGTAATCTATTGATATATGTCTTTTTTTTTTATGCATTCTAAACCTAGATATTTTAGTCTAATTTATTTATTGACTCTTCCTATCTATTGTATTCTATTTTATTCTATTCTATAACCTATTTAGATTTTTTTTTTTTTTAATGCATTCTGTACATATATATTTTAGTATTATTTATTTACTTTCATTTATTTTTTCTATATATTTTATTTCATTCCGCTTCTTTATTCTTCTTCTCCGCAGAGGAAGATATGGAGAAGGCGGAGGAGGCAGAGAGTGGCTTCAGTAACGGTGGACCAATCATGCGGAATCCAATAGACCTTCTCAATGCCACAGCGGGAATGTTACTCCGCTTCCAAGTGCCCGAGGTGAGTGGAGGAGTGGAGAGGAAGGGAGGGGAGGTGTGGAGAGGAAGGAAGGTGTTAAGCTTAGGAAGGAGTGGGGAAGTTTGAAGGAAGGTTAGGAGGAAGGAAGGAAGGTTTGAAGGAAGGAAGGAAGAAAGTTTACGAGGAAGGAGGGAAGAAAGGTTAGAAGGAAGGAAGGAAAGGAAAGGAGGAAGGAAGGTTAGAAGGTTAGGAGGAAGGAAGGAAGGAAGGTTAGTAGGCTGAGAATGGATATAGTGGGACTGAGATGAGGAGGCCTAGCAGTAGCAGTGGCAGTAGCAGCAGTAGCAGTAGCAGTAGCAGTAGCAGTAGCAGCAGTAGCAGTAGCAGTAGCAGTAACAGTAACAGATTGATAACCATAACCTAATACAACCTAACCTTCCCTTCCCTTGATCAGGACACTTGTTATGACCTTGAGGACGGAGACTCACACAAGCTGAAGATGCGCCTCCTCACCTCCACCCTGGCGCCCATCCCTCCTGATTCCTGGCTGCAGTTTGATGCCGCTAACCATGAATTCTTTGGTGTCCCTCTCAACGATAATGTGGGCAAGACTGAGTATAACCTGGTGAGTGGGGGGGGGGCTGTGTGTGTGTGTGTTTGTTTGTTCGTACTGTCTCCAAATCTATTGTGTATTATCTAGGTTGCTTTTGAAATTATCATGAATAATTGTTGCATTGATTATTTGTGCTGCATTATGTTTGTTTTTTCCAGTGTGTGTGTGTGTGTGTGTGTGTGTGTGTGTGTGTGTGTGTGTGTGTGTGTGTGTGTAAAAGATAATATGTTATATAATCAGTTTAATGATGTCTTTGGATATTTAAGGTTCAGTTAAACACCTTTCTATGCAACATTATGCTACATTATTATATATATACATACATACATACATATATACAGTGGAACCTTGACTTACGAGTGCCCCAACATACGAGTTTTTTGGGACACGAGCTGTCACTCAATCGATTTTTTGCTTTGAATTGCGAGCCAAAATTTGAGGTACGAGTCAGCATCAGGGCTGCGTTCTTCTGTTGCAGCTGCTTTCTTTTTAACGCTAGCAGCAGTACAATTTCTGCAATATTTACGTCTGAATCCGTGTCACTGGCGCCGTTCATTTTGGAGCACTGAAGCAGGATGAGTGTCTTGACTGTCTTCAACGTAGGGAATTCTGCCTTTGTTTTGATACAGTTGGTACAGTTCGGTTATATTTACCGGTTCGGGCGTTGCCGAATGATGTCTTGGCGCCGACTCGGCACTTCATCGTGTGACCACAGCGTCGACGAAATATTCCAGCGAGACGAGGTCGACAAAATTTGTTGACAAAAAATTGTCCGTGTGACCCGGCCTTTAGTGAACACAGCCATACACCCGCCCAGCTTTCCCGTGCAAAATTCGTTCTCTGCTTGTGTTTACCTCGCCACGTAAGGATCTCTGTTGTGCTCGCGTTCTGTGTTTTTGTGCATTTATTTTACCAAATTTCTTGTTTGTAACCATGGGTCCTAAGAAAATGAGAGGAAAGGACAGCAGTGCAAAGAAGAAAAGGATGATGTCCATCGAAATAAAGCGTGAAATCATAAAAAAAACATGAGCAAGGTGTGCGAGTAATCGACTTGGCGAGGCAATACGAGCGCAGTACTTCTACGATATGTACCATATTGAAGCAGAAGGAGTCGATAAAGGCTATAACACCAGCCAAGGGGGTTAAAATAATTTCTAAGCTCCGGACCTCTGTCCATGAAAAGATGGAGAATCTGCTATTGATGTGGGTGAGGGAGAAGGAGCTTGCGGGAGATACCGTGACGGAGGGTATCACCTGCGAGAAGGCATGAGCCATTTATGCTGATTTGCTTTACATTCTCTTTTATTATGTTTTTATACAATATTTGTTATTTATAAATACATTTTTCTTATTTAAAAACACGTAACAAAAAATTGGGTGGTATTTTGGGGGCTGGAACGGATTAATGGCATTTCAATTAATTTCAATGGGGAAAATTGATTTGATATACGAGCAAATTGAGTTACGAGCTCGGTCACGGAACGAATTAAACTCGTAAGTCAAGGTTCCACTGTACATGTCATTAATTAACGTTCTTTACCGCATGTGTACAGCATTACATTACCATACAATAACCATTACATGTACTTTGGTGGAATGTTTTTTTAAACCACCACCACCACCACACACATACAGATACAGAGACAGGACCACACCAGTGCAGCTCAGGCCCTGTATACTACAACTAGGTATATACACACTCACGCCTCCCCCCTCCCCCCCTGCAGGAGTGTGTTGACAAGGGAGGCATGAAGGTGATTGACGCGCTGTTCGTCAACGTGCTGAGTAAGCCTTCCAAGGGCCTCCCAGCAGCACAGTTCTCCATCACACTTGAACACAACTTCCGTGAGTTCATGCGTGACGCCCACCTCAAGGCCCGGCTGGTGGAGCGCATCGCCGCGGCCTTTGGTGACCCTGACCCGAGGCACGTGGCTGTGGACGCCATCACCAAGGGCTCCGTGGTGGTGACCTGGCACAACGCGTCACTCAGGGGGGAGCCGTGCCCTGAGGAGGAGGTGGCCAGGCTGCGGGAGGTGATGCTTGATGATGACGAACAACTCTTACCTTCCTTCGTGGAGGCCTTCGCGCGGGACTACCGGGTGATTGGTGGCCGCCTCACCCCGGCGGGTATGTGTCTGGGTGAGGACACGCCCACCCACATCGAGGAGGAGGTGAATCAGCCGCCGGTTGAGGACACCATTAAAGGCGATGATAATGACTACCTCATTAACTTCATCATCCCGGCGGTGATCATCGCTGCCATGCTCCTGCTGGCTGCGGTCATCGCCTGCTGCCTCTACCGCCGCCGCCGCTACGGGAAGATGACCATGGCGGACGACACCACCTTTGTCTCCAAGGGCATCCCCATCATCTTCGCGGAGGAGCTTGACGACCGCCCAGACCCGGCCAAGAGTCCCGTCATCATGAAGGAGGAGAAGCCGCCCCTCCCCCCCCCAGAGTACCAGCGCGGCACCTCCCCCCAAGCCTCCGCCACGCCCCCCTCCACCAACCGCCGCCGCCCTCAGTCTGGGGGTGACGGGGGGGATGACGCCCCGTCCTACCAGCCCCCCCCACCCTTCACCTCCACTAACGGGGCATCACGTCACCCCCGCCCCAACATGCCTCCAACATACAGGAAACCCCCCACCTATGTGCCACCCTAAACATACCCCCAACCCAGCCCCCGCCCCTGCCCCCCCCCACCTCACTACGGGGCACCGGCAGGCAGGGGAGGAAGGGAGGGGGGGAAGGGTTCAGCAGGGAGGGGAGACTGTTATCAATTCTCATAGTTGATGTTTGGGTGTGTTGATAAGTGTGTTGCAGAGGCTAGGGTGTGTTGCAGAGGTTAGGGTGTGTTGCAGAGTGTGTCAGTGTGTTGTGTGGCCCTCTAGTGTGCCAAGTGCCAGTGTGTGTTAGTCATGGAGGTGCCAGTGTGTTGCAAGATGAAGGAATGTGTTGCAAATATGTGGCTTATTACCCCTCCCTGTGTGTGTGTGTGTGTGTGTGCGTGTGTGTGTGTGTGTGTGTGTGTGTGTGTGTGTGTGTGTGTGTGTGTGTGTGTGTGTGTGTGTTACCTACCATCTCATGTTGCCAGAAGTTTTTTTTTTTTTTTTTTTTTTTTTATAAGAATTCACAGTTGATATATATATTTTTTTGAGTTGACGAAAGTTATGTCCCAAAAAAAATTATAATGAAAAAAAACGATAAAAAAAACAAAAACAGTGAAATCCTTAGAAAATTTATACATACATTACATTATATTCTATTATTTTTTTATTATTATTATTGTATTATTATTATTATTGTATTATTTTCTTTAAGGGAAGGAAAAGGAAAATACAGCAGCAGCAAAGGTATTTTTAAAAATTTTTTATACAACGCACAAAAAATTAATACATTAGTGATCTATATAATACAACAACCTCTCCCTCCCTCTCTCTCCCCCCCCCCCTCCCTTCCCCCCTTCCTCTCTCCCTCTCCTCCCCCCTCCTCCATCTCCCTCAAGCCAGGTTAATTTGGGTGAAAATAAATAGATAAAGGAAAAAAAGAGGAAAAAAGGGGAAAAAATGATTGAAGGAAATGAAAATAAATGGAAATAAATGAAGAAGAAAAAGAAATAAAGACAAGATTTTTTGAACACCATCCATTACTTTCTCTCTCTCTCTCTCTCTCTCTCTCTCTCTCTCTCTCTCTCTCTCTCTCTCTCTCTCTCTCTCTCTCTCTCTCTCTCTCTCTCTCTTTCTCTTTAGGGTGAGCCAGCATTTTAGCTTCACCCTATGTAAAAAGTCACCCTAAAACACACACACACACACACACCCTAATAGTCACCCTAGCACACACATGTACATACACACACACACACCCTTTTGTAACCCTAGCGATAAGGGCAGGAACCCTTAACCCCCCCTCACCCTTCACCCTTCACCCTTAGTACCCTCTCTGCTACCCAACACTACACACTCTAACGCACACCACAACCGACACCCTAACGCACACACTGATGCACACACCCTAACGCACACCACACATCCGAACGCACACCACAACCAACACCCTAATGCACAAACTGATGCACACACCCGAAAGCACACTACAACCACACACCCTAACGCACAATGCACACACCCTAACGCACACCATCCCTTCACTGTCAGTCACTGTACATTAACATCAACTGTGGCTAAGTTGTGGTAACCTAACCTAACCTAACTAACTTTTATTACCGTGTTTGTACCGTGTGTAGTGTGTGTGTGTGTGTGTGTGTGTGTGTGTGTGTGTGTGTGTGTGTGTTGTAAATTGATTGTTG
The DNA here is from genome assembly GCA_036785275.1 of Cancer borealis. Lineage (NCBI taxonomy): Eukaryota > Metazoa > Arthropoda > Malacostraca > Decapoda > Cancridae > Cancer > Cancer borealis. The sequence goes on along the minus strand of JAXIVD010006814.1, from coordinate 12,119 downwards.
CGAGTTGAAGGTTATAGGTTTTAAGGAGTAATTTTTATCATCATTATTATTGTTATTATTATTATTATTATTATTATTATTATTATTATTATTATTATTATTGTTATTGCCTTCCCCTTCACCCTTCCCTTTGCAGCACAAATATCAAGTAACAGCACATACCCCTCTCTCTCTCTCTCTCTCTCTCTCTCTCTCTCTCTCTCTCTCTCTCTCTCTCTCTCTCTCTCTCTCTCTCTCTCTCTCTCTCTCTTTTTTTTTTTCTCTCCCCCCCTTCCCCCTTGTCAGCACACACACACACACACTAGTAAGTCAGCACAAAGGTCTCGGTGCTGATGTAATGTATTTGATTTTATTATGATTGTATTTTTTTTGTGTATATATATAGATTTATTATTATTATTATTATTATTATTATTATTATTATTATTATTATTATTATTATTATTATTATTAGTCTATTTATGCACTTATGATTATTTTTATTTGATTTACTCATTTAATATCTTACTTTCATTATTATTATTATTATTATTATTATTATTATTATTATTATTATTATTATTATCATCGTAGTTATTTATCATTGCATACATTAGTTGTGGTTTTATTTAATCAATAGAATATACCTTAGTGTGTTTTCTTTACTTAGTTATTTATTGATTAATTAATTAGTTGTGTTCTAAACTATTTTCATGATAAAAAAAAAAAATTATGTTTAGGCAAAGTTTGGATTGCGAACTGAGATTATAGAGAGTGTAACGAGGGTGTATGTGTGTGTGTGTGTGTGTGTGTGTGTGTGTGCAGATATATAGAGAAACAAGGCCAATTGTTAGTAGTGTAATTTAAGTCGTTAGCACAGCAAGAACATTATTATTATTATTATTATTACTACTACTACTACTACTGCTTTTCATTTTTTTTTTTTTTTCTCTCTCTCTCTCTCTCTCTCTCTCTCTCTCTCTCTCTCTCTCTCTCTCTCTCTCTCTCTCTCTCTCTCTCTCTCTCTCTCTCTCTCTCTCTCTCTCTCTCTCTCTCTCTCATTTTCTTCCACTTTCCCATAATTTTTTTCACTTTCCTTCCATTTTAAAACTTTTCCTTCATTTTTTTCCTTTTTCTTTTTCTTTTTTCCTTTCTGTATAATCCGTAGGTTGCTATTTTAGTGAGTGTCTGGGCGGCTGCAGTGTGCCCTAGGGTGAGTCGCCTCATACCTTACGTACATACGTACATACATACATATCTGCAAGTTGAATGCAGTCGTGTGATGATGATGATGTAAAAAAAAAATATTAATGATAATAAATGGCGATTTGTAGAAGGTGATGTGTTTCATTATTATTATTATTATTATTAGTTAGTTTTTATTGATTATTTTCGTCTTTATTTTGTATTAAGTATAAAAGCCCTTTGTTTTGTTAATCCTTACAGACTTCTACCTACACATCCACCACCTACCGGACTTTCTTTTACACTAACAGGCTTGAGTCCGGACCTGTGTTGATTGTTCGGCAGTAGTTAGAGTCCGTTAAATCGAGTGTCAACAGTACCTATAGTATGTACAGCATTTCAACACTTGAGACACAGCCATGTTTTGGTGAGTGCAACACAGCCAGCCCAACGGATACGGAAACTAAGTCGCCGCTTAAGGCCCCCATAAACGATTTTTATATTATTTTCAAGTCAGTGATACTTGTAAAAATTAGATATTTACAACGAGGCTGAATCCTGGGACGGGCGACGAAAGCTGAAAGTCCACATGATGGTACTATTATAGGCGCCAGTAGGTATGTGGCAGTGTAAGGCATCAGGAAGGACATGGGATGGACCACCTTCAGAGAGAGGATGGCAAAGGCAGGGCTGAGGTACAGAGCCAGACCACACTACACAGAATGGATGGGAACAGGTGGGCAAGAAAGGTGTATGAATGGAAAGTGGAAATGTGGGCGAGAGAACTTTGAATGTTTGTGAGAGGTGTTATGATACATGGGAGTATATATGGAAGTTTGTAAAAGGGAAATAAATCAGCACGTGGAAGAGAAGGGAAAAGAGGAATGGCTAAGGGGAATTAATTATAAATCCACTCTGGAATGGTATAGAGAGAAGGAGCAGCCAAGGTATGAAAGTTTGTATGATGGCAGCTTTGAAGGGATTTACTGTTCAGGGCTCGGACAAAGTGATTAGAAGTGAAGAGTCGGGTTAGCAGATGGAAGAATGATGGATGTAAGAGGTGGATGATGTGTAAGAATGGGGAACACTTGATGCTGGAATGCGAGAGGTATGAGTATGCAAGGAGTAAGATGTTAGAGGTAGTGGTAGAGGAGATAGGAGTGCAAGAATGGAGGGAGATGAGAGGGAGAGGAGTGTTAGTAAGCAAATGGAGTACCTGCTGGGGTGGAGTGCGGAATGGAAGAGTAATAGTAGAGTGTTAGAGAGTGTGAAAGAGTGTACAGGGCGCGACTCTCCATCTACCATTCACTGAGATTCCTTTACGGAATCACTGGTTAAATCCTTATATTCTTCACACTTGTTCGACTATTAAATACCTTATTAATTTTAGAGTAGGGACAATTATCTGAGGGATCATGGGAACAAGTATAAGTGGCAGTAATATAAAAACTCGTGATGTCACGTCACTCGAATCGAGCAGTATATATGGAGGTAGCTGCGAAGAGCCCTTCTGGGTGACCAGCATCCGGATGTGGTCGATAACCTGATGATTTTCCTGGCCCAGACCAACTTAATCAAAGAGTTATGACTTACTTGTATATTCCAATGTTTTTCTTTTTTATTATTGACACTTTGTATATACTGCACTTTCTTTTATTATAAATATGTTTTGAATGAATGATTATGTGTCTAGCGTGAATGTCATTCACTATTCCCCATGTTTATTGTAAATACGTATTCGTACGTATCCTCCCCCATTATATGTATGTATCATTTTTGTCCCCCACTTACCCTGACTAATGACTTTAGTTTTTGCCTTAGGTTCAGGCTCCCAAGTATGAATGTGTATGCATGATGCGTGACTGGAATTGTATGAATATATTTTTATTTTCTATGTACAAATATAAAATGAATAATATAACAAATAAATCAAACAAACAAACAAACAAACAAACAAACAAACAAATATGTAAATAAATTAAAGGGAAAACATTTTTTTTTATAAATAAATAAAAAATAAATAAAATAAAATAATACTAAAAATAAAACAAGTTCAAAAATTTATTTATATGGCCTAATAGCCTATGCCATGGCTGATGGCCAAAAAAAAAAAAAAAAAAAAAAAAGAGCTCAGTCTCATGTGTGCAGTCTGCAGACTACACTCCAGACAGGTAAGGGAGATTCGTGTTGCTAGGGGGACGTGAAAACACGTGGAACCCTTTTAGTAATATTCATGTTTAACCTGAAACTGTCCTCTCGGATACAGAAAGCAAGCCGAGAGGATCAGCACGTGACTGTCTTTTCTGGGGCTTCTGAAGCTGCTTGTGAGGTTGACTGAGCTGTGGACGAAGAGGCAAGAAGCACATGGTGACACACACGGACATCAGTGCAGTGAGTGCATTCGGCTACTTCTTCCCATTAGTCCCCTCACGTAATTAGGTAGGATTAGCTAGATATTTTCATGTGTGTGTGTTAACATTTCGTGTATGGCAATTTACAGTTTGTGTATGTGTAAATGTGTCGGGTGTGGTAAGGCAAGAGTGTAAAAGCACCACACGAATTCAGCAAGTTGTTTTCACTAGTAACCAAGTAAAGTCTGTTTATTTATTTATTTTACTCTTTTCTTTTCATTCAACTGCCTTAGGGAAAGGACCTAATAGAAAGGGTTGGTGGCAAGCAGTACAGTAGTGGTAGGAGTGGTATAGGTAGAATTAGTGGTGTAGGTAGAATCTGTACAGTGGTAAGAATCTGTACAGTGGTGGTAAGCGGTACAGTGGTGACAACAGTGGAGATTATTAAATTGGTACAGTAGATACCGATTGGTACAAGAGTGTTTAGACAAGTCATAGAGGACAAGAAGGAGGGAGGATGAGAGGCAGGCGGCCCACTAGTTATAGGCGACCTTGTATAATACACTAACTACGACAACAATATTAATTACTCTATAACTAACAACCTCTAACAACAATCATTCTAAGTCATTATAAGTATTTCGTTTAACTTTAGCAAAAAAAATTTAAAGTTTACCAATAAGTAGTTTTGTCTTAAGTTCAATTAATTCAAGTTATTCAAAATTACATTCGTGTATTTTCCTCCCTAACAAAACCTTGATTGGTGTGACCTTGTGACCTTCCCTGGTTGTCTTTACCGTCCTGACCTTTGACTGTGACCTTGACCTCGTGCATCTGGTGGTTGTTGGGGGACTGGGGGTCGTCAGGTAGATAGAACACCTCCCCGTTGGTAGGGGGCCACGATCCTGCCATATTAGGGGGCAGGGCTAGTGAGGGGGGAGGTGGGAAGGGGAGGAAATTATAAGAGATATGTTAAAAAATCATTAAACAAAAAATAATAATGATAGAGAAAGAAAACACACACACACACACACACACACACACACACACACACACACACACACACACACGCAGTACTTACATGTATTCCTTCGTAGTTTCTCCTCAGTTTTGCCGTAGTATTGCAATTCCTCCCAGGCATCGGCAGGGTAGGCTGGCTCTCCATGCTTCAAGATATCCATGCCTACAGGGGGTGACAGGGGGCGTATACTGTGTGTGTGTATATATGTATGTATGTGTGTGTATATGTGTGTGTATACAATTAATTTTAATATATACATAGTCTCCTTTACCTTTAATTAAATAACGTAAATAACTCCATTCAAAGGGATAACTTGACTAAACTTCACTAACCTTGTATTTCCATCTCCATCCCAACACGCAGCCACCCCAAGATACCTCAGCCCACCAAACATCACCCCACACACGCCCCAACCCACGCCAGGATAGCCAACGCCCCAACATGTTCCAGATAAGGGTAGACAAGCCCCCCACCGTACACCAGACCCCCACCTTGCTGAAATACCGCCACAGCCACAAGCCCCCACAGACCCCCTCCAAGATGAACTGCTACAGCGTCCAGAGGATCATCAACTGGGGAGGAAAGGAGGAATTGAGAGAGAGAGAGAGAGAGGAGAGAGAGAGAGAGAGAGAGAGAGAGAGAGAGAGAGAGAGAGAGAGAGAGAGAGAGAGAGAGAGAGAGAGAGAGAGAGAGAGAGAGAGAGAGACAGAGAGAGAGAGAGAGAGAGAGAGAGAGAGAGAGAGAGAGAGAGAGAGAGAGAGACTATTTTTTTTCCTTACCTTTGAGACGAGGCAGAAGGGCGTGAATGAAGAGGAATACAAAGCCTGCTATCACGCCCGTTACAGCTGATCCCCAAGTAGGCATGACGTTACAGCCTGCACAGATGGCGACCTGCAACACACACACACACACACACACACACACACACACACACACACACACACACACACACACACACACACACACACACACACACCCGGATGTTCAAAGTATTCATTATGATATTTTTATTTCCAGCTGCATTTATTTTTATTTATTTTTTTTATTTTGTTGTCTTTTTTTTGTTGTCATTGTACTTAAGTGGTTAGTTTGTTTGTTTTTGTTGTTTGTTTATATACTTATTTATATATATTAATTTAGCGATTTATATTCATTGTGATTTGACCATACTACTACTACTACTACTACTACTACTACTACTACTACTACTAATAATAATAATAATAATAATAATAATAATAATAATAATAATAATAATATTCCATCCTTCCTTTCATTCCTCCCATATCCATTAACCCAATCACACACACACACACACACACACACACACACACACACACACACACACACATACACACACACACACACACACACACACACACACACACACACCCTTACTACCCCTCCCACACACACAACATCCCCCAACACACCCCAACACACCCTTACTACTCCCCCCCCCCCCCCCCACTAACACCCCCAACACACACATTCACACACACCCTTACTATCCCTCACACACACACAACACTCCCCAACACACCCCAACACACCCTTACTACTCCCTCCCCCCACAAACACCCCCCAACACACACACACACACACACACACACACACATACACACACACCATAGCAGCCAGAGCCCCGTTGAGAGCCATCAGGAAAGACCACGTACGAGGCTTTCCACACAGCCTCGACCTATACACCAGCAGCGTCGTCACCCCTCCACAGCAGCCTGAGATGACAGTATTCACCACAGCCTTAGCCACAGCCCCAGCATCGCCCTTGTTGCTGATAGAAGCTTGGGATCCGCCGTTGAAAGCCAGGAAGCCGAACAGGAGGATGAACCCGCCCAGTGCTGCCAGCTAGGGTGAGAGCAAGGGTGTGTTTAGGATGAGAGAGATGTGTGTGTGTGTGTGTGTGTGTGTGTGTGTGTGTGTGTGTGTGTGTGGGTGTGTTTAGGTGAGGGGAAAGGTATGTTTAGGGTGAGAGAGATGTGTGTGTGTGTTTAGGTGAGGGGAAGGGTGTGTTTAGGGTGAGGGGAAGGATCCCACCACACACAACCAAAACCCTAACCTAACCTAACCTAACCACTAAAGAATCATTGATATTCTTCACTAGAGAGGTAGAACATATTAATTAGAGGAACACATATTATCACACCTCTCACTTACCGGTAAAGAATGTCCCCTCAGCTCCCTCCCGTCGTGCCCAAAGCGTCCTTGCCTCGGTCCTAGGATGACCGTGCCCACCAGCGCTGCCACGCCCCCTGTCAAGTGCACCACCCCTGACCCTGCAAAGTCCTGGTAGGATGTGTTAGCCAGCCATCCTTCCTCAGACCATGCCCAGTGTGACACGATAGGATAGACCACAGCTAGGGTGAAACAGGGTGAAGAAGGATTAGGTTAGTTTAGGTTAGGTTAGATTAGATTATACATACATACATACATACATGCATATATACATATTCAAATTGATACATACATATATATTTCCACTTTCTAGAGTGAAGAAGGGTGAAAGAGGGAAGGTTAGGTTTGATTATACATATATACATACATACATACATAGATACATACATA
>JAXIVD010006813.1:10000-22472 GCA_036785275.1 Cancer borealis | reverse complement strand
CTTCCCTTTCTCCTCACAGGTGGTTATGGTGCCTTGATTAACTCAGGTGCACAACAGGTAATGATTCACGCCATGATTGTTTGTGTTAATCTCTAATCCTTCTCTCTGTCTCTTTCATTCTCATTCCTTGCATTGCTTGAAGTTTTTTTTTTAAGATATCTGAGAAGGGAAGTGGAGGAGAGAGGATGGATGGATGGAGGGAGTGATGGAGGAAAGGTAAGAGGAGGAGGAGGAGGAGGAGGGAGGGGTTTGGGTGGGAGGGGGGAGGGAGGGGGGAGGAGGTCAGGTCATACAGTCTGTCTGTAGCATAATGACTAATAAACTTAAGCCGAATCCAATTTGGATAATTGCCAAAGTCATAAAGTGCTAGCGACAGGAAAAGCAACAATAACAACTACAACAACAACAACAACTACAACAGGAACAACAACAGCAACACACCCTCCGACAGCGACACGAGGAACGTTCCCCAAAAATTACTGCAGCAAATAACTTATGGAAGTGCGGCGTTCATTTCCCTCCCTCTCATTTGTGCCTCCGAGTTATACATAGCGAAGCGACATTATCATTTTAGAATTATCATAACTGTACCCTTCATAATACGTCACGGAACCACGGTTAATTAAATGCCATACACCGACGACATAGAGACTTACGGTTGAAAGAATCCTAGTCGAGGCGACACACTAATTTAGAAACGTGATCCTCCTCTTCCTCTCATAAAGCAGGACTCAACCCTCTTTCCTCATGCCTTAAGGGATCTAATGCTTTATATAAACGCCATAAACACACCACGGATCATACTGTACATGAAACAATAGATCACAAAACAAGGGAGGATCGAATTTTTTTAACCTTATACCTACAAAGGGAATACAACACTTTATATAAATAACATAAACACACGAGGCTTGTAGGTTAAGGAATCATAGATGACATGAAACAATACATTACAATAGGATCGAAATCTCTTCTTATACTTCCTAATAAGATCCAACACTATATATTTGCAAACTTTCTCAGGGAACGCATCTGTCATCGATTCTTCTTCTTCCTCCTCCTCCTCCTCCTCCTCCTCCTCCTCCTCCCTCCTCCTCCTCCTCTAAGGGATGGTCAGTCTAGTATCACCACTAAACTTAAAAAGAATCCTTACTCTAACATTTCCATTTTACGACAAGACTTAATGTTCAAAGGTAGAGGCGGAGCGAACTTAACGATTTGACACCATATATTATCGACACTAAACCTGAATCTTACTTAGACTCATTTGTATACAGGTAAACAAAGAGGTACAGGTGAGATGATGGTTTTTGAAGAATTATAGACACGAGAGGGAGAGGAAGGAGAGGGGAGAGATGAAGACTGGAGAGGTGGAGGAGAGGGAATGGATGATAATGAGAGGTGAAGAGAGGGAAATTGAGAGGAAGAGGAGGAGAGGGAGTGGAAAAGCGGAAGAGATGGATAGATAGAGAGGTAGAGAGGGAATAGAGGAGAGGGAGTTGAGGAGAAGGAGAAGAGAGGAATGAGAGGGAGTGGAGAGGGGAGTAGGTTGCTGAAGTAAGGCCAGCACTCGTTCTTCTTTGGGGTGAAGCAAAGTACAGTGTAGGTCAATGATTTATACTGTGGACTTTTATTATTCTGGCCACCAGGTGCATTTATCACAGGTAAAGGTGGCCGCTGGGGTGCTCAGGTGAAGGGGTGACTGAGGGGGGAGGTGCAGGGGTGATAAGGGGGGCCAAGGGTACTATTATATTTTATTTCTTAATTTTATTTCTCCTACTCTTGTTTTTTTTTTTTATATACATATTATATTATTTTCTTTTTTTTTCTCCCTCTCTCATGATTCCTATATTTCATCCAATTCTCTCTCTCTCCTTCCCTCCTTCCTTCCTCCATCTACCTGTCTGTCCATCTCTCCATCAGTTCATTTTTCTTCCCTCTTATTCCATCACTCTTTTTTTTTCTCTCTCTCTCGTTCTCTCAATCTTCACTCACCAATATTTCTCTCTCCTTTTTCATCCCTCTCTTCCCTCCTTCTTTCCACTAGTCTATCAGAAAGTGGAGGAGAGGAGAAGGAGGAGGAGGAGGAGGAGGAGGAGGAGGAGGGTAATGTAGAGTGCTGGGAGAAAAGACCTAACACACACACAGTAATTTGCTTGTTGTTGAAATATCATCTTAGTTCCTCGCTGGACTGAGATATATTGATAGACAGAAATAATGTTCATAAACCACAGACCAAAAGTCACTAATACCTCGAATCAGCAAGTTATTATAAACCCCCTCACCCCCCCCTTTACCCCCCCCCCGTGGACAGGTGAAGGGGGGTGGGGGGCAAGGGTGCTTTAGGTGATTGGATGATTGTAGGGATGAACCACCAATCACAGCCCACCCCGCAGCTGTAGACAAATGACGATCGATTCCAATAATGGCTGATTGAATCGCTGTTTGATAACCTTGAAGTGTTTACGATATTACGGGCAAATTATGGGTCTGGGAGCGGTGATGAAACACTCGTCTAGAGCCTATCTATTTTTTAGGCTGAGACCGCAGGGAAGAAAAGCAAGAGAATATGGGGAGAAATTATGTTTATTTTTATTTATTTATTTATTTATTTATTTAGGCCGTTACCGCAGGGAAAAAATTACGGGAATATGGGAAGAAATTATGTTGTTTTTATTCTTCTTGTTTCTGATTAATTTTTTTTTATACATATGAAAACGAATTAAAATGATGTTTGAGTTTGAGTTATTTCCTAAGAGTATTGAAAATTTGGTGTTTTTTTTTGGTATATCAACTGAAAATGTTGTTTTAACTTATTTTTTCATATATATTAATTCTGATAAGTTATAAATTTGATATTTTTACTTATTTTCTTACTTAAAACTTACTTAAATGCGTTTGTATTTGTGGTGAAAGTGAACATGTTAGTTTCTTATTTTTGTTAAGTTTTTCTGTTGCACTTTAAAAAACACATAAATAATGATGTGTTTGTGTTGAGTGTTGTAATGTTTTCTTTCTTTCTCTCTACAGTGTTGCAATCCCTTCAGACAACAACCATAACAACACCATCATCATTATCATCATTATTATCATTATAATTATGAGTCGTAAGTCTTTCGTTTGTTTTGACTTTCACGGATATGACGAATAACTAAAACTCTCTCTCTCTCTCTCTCTCTCTCTCTCTCTCTCTCTCTCTCATCTCTCTCTCTCTCTCTCTCTCTCTCTCTCTCTCTCTCTCTCTCTCTCTCTCTCTCTCTCTCTCTCTCTCTCTCTCTCTCTCTCTCTCTCTCTCTCTCTCTCTCTCACTAGGCCATCAACACCCATCGGCCTTACCAGCACAAATGAGGTTGCCAACTTGTAGTGAAGCAACCCAGCCTCCTCCTCCTCCTCCTCCTCCTCCTCCTCCTCCTCCTCCTCCTCCTCCTCCCTGCAGCGCCCTCTGTCACCCTTGTCACGACCGTAACACATTCCCGCGGCCCTACTCTCATCCCTAACCCCCCTCCCCCTCCCCACTCCCCAACACCCTGAAAAAGTCCTACAGGAGTAAACAGACTTAACCCTAAACAAAGTCAACTCGCATTCCTTTATAGGATGTCTGTCACCACTACCATCACCTCCTTCTCCTCTCCTCCTCCCCCCCTCCTCCTCCTTCTCATATATATCCGTATCCTTATGACTATTCCTTCCTTCTCCCATTCCTTCATTTCCTTTGTTTTGATCCTCCTCCTCCTCCTCCTCCTCCTCCTCCTCCTCTTAATCTTCCATCCTATACTCCTCCTCTTAATCTTCCATCCTATACCCACTTTTCTTTTCTCTTCTCTTCCTCTTCCTGTCCTCATCGCATCACCAGTAACCCTCCTCCCACCCACACCCACACCCACACCCTCCCCCCCCCGCCCACCGTCTCCCCTCGACACACCCTCCTCACCGCCATCTGCACATAACAGCTGATAGCCAAAAAACATCCTCTGACACCATGGAGTTAACTGGCTGGAATTTGTCGCTGGCGGAAGGTTGTAGTGGTGGAGGCAACACTCATCCACTCCCACTCCCACTCCCTACCCCTTACTCCCTCTCCTACTCCACCTCATCTCCTGTTCTGCCATCCGTGCTCTCCCTCCCTCCCTCCCTCTCCCTCCCCCGTCAATAAGCTCCACCTATGTCACCTCCTCTTATTCACTCCTCCCCTCGCTAGCCACTCCCCTCTTCCACCCACTCCACATGTTGCTAGAAATCTATTAAACGTTTCTGAAAGTGTAAATAAGTGTGTGATTTTTAATTGTGGAGTGAGGGAGGAAGTGGAGGTGGCAGGTGGATGATTAGATTGGAGACAGGTGTGATTGAAGGGCTGTATGTCACCTGTCCTTTGTCAAACACCTGTTGTAAGGATGTGTGTGTGTGTGTGTGTGTGTGTGTGTGTGTGTGTGTGTGTGTGTGTGTGTGTGTGTGTGTGTGTGTGTGTGTGTGTGTGTGTGTGTGTGTGTCCTGCGTTAAAATACAGAGGAACTAATACATTTGTCATCGTTGCAATCTTACATTAGTTATCCCTCTCTTCCTCTCTCCTCCCCTTCCTTCCCTTCCCCGTCAATAAATAAGGTTTCCCCCCACGTGACACCGTTTAAACAGGCGTCGAACGTGTGTCCGCCGCCGCTGGGACACACCTCAGGGCTTAACAATCGCAGGAACAGTGAGACGTAATACCTGTAATACCTGTAATCAAAATTCAATAAAGGAACCATGACTCAGCATTTCACCGAGAGGGAAGAGAGCACGGGATACACACAAAGAGAGAGAAAAAGAGAGAGAAGAGAGAGAGAGAGAGAGAGAGAGAGAGAGAGAGAGAGAGAGAGAGAGAGAGAGAGAGAGAGAGAGAGAGAGAGAGAGAGAGAGGAAGGAAAAGAGCATGCCACAGGGACCATAAATACACGTAATGCTAATTGAATAAAGACTCCAGAGACAATAGTACAACAGCAGGAGCATGACGATGGTGCTGTGGGCGTGGGCGTGGGCGTACCCCGTTTATTTATCACGCCCACACAACGCCCACATCAAGTATACCATAACCTAACATACTTGCACCAAAATGTTTCGTCTGGTTGGTCCTATTCCCCAGTTTGCACGGTATCTGAACGTTGCATTTCGGATAGGTGTGTGTGTGTGTGTGTGTGTGTGTGTGTGTGTGTGTGTGTGTGTGTGTGTGTGTGTGTGTGTGTGTGTGTGTGTGTACAAAGAGGATAAAAAATAAGTCATTACGATACATTTTTTCCTTCTCTGATCCAGCTTCCGTTTTCTTTGCCTCTCTTCCCTCATGCTTAGATAGGTTTACATGGGGAGGGGAAGTGGGGGGGGAGGGTTGGGGTAGTTGGGGAAGGTGGGGGTAGGGAGGGATGGGGAGGAGAGTGAATTCTAGGGAAAGGAATGAGTAAAGAGGGGAAGAGGGATGGATATAATAATGGGGATGTGGGTGAGGGGAAGGAAGAGGGGAATGAGGTAAAGAGGTATAGGAAGGAAGAGGAGGAAAGGGGAGGAAAGGGGAAGGAGGTAGCGTAGAATGTGTACTATCTGTAGGATGTCTGTAGGATGTCTTTAAATAGCCTTTCCTTTGTCTGGTAAACTAAATAATAATAATGCTTAGTGGGAAAGGAGAAGGATTACTGTGTTTTCCTCACCCCCTCTCTCCCTCCCTCTCTTCCTTTCCCTCCCTCCCTCCCTCCCTCCCTTCCTCTCTTTGTTATGTTTACTGAAGAATTGTTATCCTTGGTTTCGCAATCAGGTTAAAGTTTCACAATTGTTGTTATTACAATCATCAGTTTTCCATTTAGTCCTTTTTGAGTTTTACAATAAGTCAAGTTGCATTTGTAGTCAATTTCAGTTAATTAAATGTGTGGAGTACTGCACAAAACTAATAATAAACGAATATAATACACACATACACACACACACACACACACACACACACCAACACCAACCTAAGCTAACCTACACATGTACGTATATATCTTTTTAGCATCGAAAACAAACCAATGAGAGAGAGTAAGTGGAGATGTATGAATTTCGTACTTTCCGCGATGTGCTTTTGTTTTCCGTCGCGATGTAATGTGATGTGATGTGATGTGATGTGATGTGATGTGATGTGATGTGATGTGATGTGATGTGATGTGATGTTCCTCTGTTAACAATTACACATCGTTAATAAATGGTTGGTTATGGCGGCGGGGGAGACGCATCCTGTTACTGCATCACAACCATGATTTATTAAGCACACTGAATACCGTCAGGCGGATGTGTAGAGCGATGAATAATGACACGCGATGAATATTCATACGGGAAGACACGATACGGATCACGAAAAAAAGGAGAGAGAGTGAGGGAGAGGAAAAATACGTGGAGAGGGAAGGGAAGGGAAGGGAGGGGAAGGGAGGAGGAGGGAAGGGAGGGACCACGAGGCTCATCAACACAGGGTTTCGTCGTCTATATTTTGCCGCAGCGCTCATCAACATGGCGATTCAGTCATTTATACTTTCTCCTGCCCTAGATTCGCGTCGTGCTTTGTTTCAATGAGTTTTATTTTCGCGGTTTTTCGTCTGGTTCTCACTTCTCTCCTCCTCGTCATCAGTGAGTGGCCTCGGTCTTCTTTTACGACGAGGAGGAGGCGGAGGAGGAGGAGGAGGAGGAGGAGGGAGGCGCCACAACGGTGTTTTATTTCATCACCTCACAATAATAAAGTGACGACACCGACCCCACACTCGCGGATGACGCAAAACAAAAGACAGATGGCGAACAAAAAAAACAAAAAAAACAATAAAAAAAAACAATAATAAAAAAAAAAAAAACACCACCAGACAAACAGACAGACAGACGGAAGAAAAAGGAAGATCCAGCATTATTATTATTATTATTAAAAAAAAACACACAAGATAATCCTCAATGCTATGTCATTTCCGTTTTGCAGAATACAACACCTTCACGAGTCCTTCCTTAAGTCAGTCCTGAGGGTTAGCGGGCGACCCTCTTCCTGTCTATGGGCGAGGCGGGGCGGGGCGGGGCGGGGTGGGTGGAAGTGGGTGTGCAGGGAAGAAAGAACATGAGGTGTGTGTTGTGGTGTTGTGTGTGGGCGTAGCATTGTGGCAAGAAGTGATCCTTTGTGAACCATGAAGAGGCGCTGGTTTGCCCTCCAATACAAACACCGACTGTCATAAACGCAATTCAGTGTGTGTGTCCTCTGCCTGTTGCCACGTCAAGCCCCGCCAACACACGCCAAGACAAGGCTATCTCCTCCTGCCGCCCATTCCCGCGGCTAAAAACACAAAATACAGTCCCACCGAGGCGAGGATCAACCCCACGCAGCCAGAGGACCAGTCAAGGGGAAATTGGAAACCATAAAACCGCCTTTCGTTTCAGAATGGCCAAAACTGTATCTGACATCCTTTGTTTTATTACGTTTCGACCAATGGCAGCGTCGCCTCGCCCAGCTGACCAATGAGATAAGGCCGCGATGTTTGCTTGACCAATGGGAGAGCAGAGAGCAAGGCGCGGGAAGACGACGCACCCAAGAATTCCTACAAGTTGAGGAGAATTTCAATTTCCGAACTGAGTTACGAGCAAATAATTCCATTTAGCGACTTTGAGCAGACCGCTGGGAACCTTGCCTTCGACGGGGCCAAAGAAACAAGAAAGGAGAGAGAGAGAGAGAGAGAGAGAGAGAGAGAGAGAGAGAGAGAGAGAGAGAGAGAGAGAGAGAGAGAGGTTCATGAAGACGTCGCCGGCTTGAGGGAGAACAGGAACCTCGAAGGAGAGAGACAGGGAGAGAAAAAACATCGGTGAGGGAGAGGTGGAAGGGGGGAGGGGCGGGAGGGGCTGAGTGCCGGGGCCGCGAGGTGGGGGCTGCGAGGTGGGGGCCGCGAGGTGGGGACTGCGAGGTGGGGGCCGCGAGGTGGGGGCTGCTGTTAACAAGCATGACATTGCATGGGTCCATGAATCAGTATGGAGGTCAGGCAACGAACGGCACAAACGGCCATTAAACAGCGATGGCGCCACCTCACTTGACTCACCCTAAGGACGCCACCACGGCCCAACACCCAGGGAGTATCGCCTCAACGGTACTGGAGGGTTGGCAGGTTATGCACCCCGGCGGCATCATCAATTTCTATCTGGTGGGTTTTCAGGAAGACAAGAAGTGTTCTCGTTTTCATGAAGTGGGAGGCTGTGCGGTGTTCTGTTATCAGCATCATCATCTCACAGGGCGGACCAGCATCATCTTGAGACCATCATTTGGAATTCATGCTACAATTTTTGGGCGCCCCTTTCACTGCGAATTATGACCGCAGTTCACATTTATCAAGAGTAATGGATGATCATAATTGCCACCAAGTGTTGGGTCTACACAGGACGTGTTTAGCTTATGTTGTTTACAGGCAAGGAAGGGTAAGACACGCCTCCTCTTATTCTCCCTTCCCCCTCCTCCTCCTCCTCTTCTTCCCCCCTCCCCCAGACAGAGGGATGGGTGTATATATATTGTATAAAACACTCACATACACACACGTACACACACACACACCCACACCCACACACACACACACGTACACACACACCCCCTATCCATCTTCATGCTACATTCAATACGACCAACTCTTGATAAGAAAGTCGTTCTCCCAAGCGTCGGCCAAGTGCTATATTTACAGTTGACGAGGATTTTTGCATATTGTCAACACGGGCATCGCAAGGGTTACCAGGGACGGCTTCAAGGCTTGTATTCCCTTGTTTTTGTCACCGCACAAGGAACTTAGCGACATTAGAAGGAAGGGAAGGGAGGGAAGGAGGGAAGGAGGGAAGGGGGGAGGAGGGAAGGGAGGGAAGGAGGGAAGGAGGGAAGGAGGGGGAGGAATAGAGAAAAGTTATCCTGCACGAAACTCAAATTTAAGGCGTTTTTCTCCACTCCAACCATCGCTAACACGTCTCCCCTCCCTTCCCTCCGTCCCTTCCCCTCCTTCCCTTCCCCTCAGTTATCACAAGACGGCATCGTAATTATACCCTCGGACTGTTTATCATAAGGGCCAGCGTTCCATTACCACTCAAGGGAAGCGACACCCTTCTGAACACAGCTAGTCCTGCTAGGGGTATTAGACACTCCTGGGATGTGGGTGGAGGGAGGGAGGGAGGGGTCGTTGATGGAGGGAAGAGGGGGAGGGAAGAGGAGGGAAGAGGAGCTGGAGGGCAACGGAAGTTACACAAACGCGTCATATTTATAATGCAAATCAGCTGTGAATCAATGGTTGGACTTTGTGTTTGTTTGGTGGTGAAGGTGACATCACCATCACCACCCACACCCACACCCACACCCACAACACCCACCCACAACACCACTCCCTCTCTCCTCTCTCTCTCTCTCCCTCCTTCCTCCACTCCCATCCCCAGTAAGAGTAATTCAGCCTCTTCACTCCCGTCTCCCAGGTTAAGATGCAATGTAAGAGTGAGAGAGAGCAGGCAGTGTTATGGTGGTGGTGGTGGTGGTGATGGTGGTGGTGGTGGTGGTGGTGGTGGTGGTGGTGGTGGTGGTGGTGGTGGTGGTGGTGGTGGTGGTGGTGGTGGTGGTGGTGGTGGTGGTTCGTCTGATCACATGCAGATGGCAGTGGGAATCATTGGCACGTACGCTCCACTGATCACTCATTAACTAACCTCCGTGTAGCATAGTAATGAAGGGAACAGAAGGGATCTTTACTCCGGAACCTTCTCTCCCTTCCTGCCTCCCTCACCCCTCACTCCCTCGCACTCCCTCTCTCTCTCTCTCTCTCTCTCACAGTCTCCCTTCCTCTCTCTCTCCCTCGCACCAGCAGCAGTAAATGGATTTTTTTCCCCCTATTGTCTGACTGCCTATAGATATTCCTCTCCATTCCCTAGTTTTCCTCACTTACCTCTCTATATATTTCCCTCTAACTCCCGATATATTCCCCGCACGCTTTCACCTCCAGCGGGAACCACCACGTAAATATTTCCAAAACTCGTCCCTCTCCTCCTCCTCCTCCTCCTCCTCCTGCTGCTGCTGCTGCTGCTGCTGCTGCTCCCAATACCGATGTTAAATATCACCTCCCAAAAAACAGAACGAAATAGTAGGTTATTTTTAACATGCATGCTCTCTCTCTCTCTTTCTCTCTCTTTTTTTTTTCCTCCTCTCTCTCTCTCTCTCTCTCTCTCTCTCTCTCTCTCTCTCTCTCTCTCTCTCTCTCTCTCTCTCTCTCTCTCTCTCTCTCTCTCTCTCTCTCTCTCTCTCTCTCTCTCTCTTCTCTCTCCCTCCCTCCCTCCCACCCTTTCCTTCCGTCCTGTTTCTCTCTCCTTTCCTCCTGTCTCTCTCTCTTTCCGTCCTGTTTCTCCTTTCTGTGTCTATTCCTGTCTTTCCTCCTATCTCTCCTTCCCTCCCTCCTGTCTCTACTTCCTTCCCTTCTGTCTCACCCTCCTGTCTCTCCTCGCCCATGGCATTGCACGGAACAGCAAGCCAACAGGGGATTAAAAAGCAATAAAATTTGTACTGTCCTAATTTTCCACGTTATTGACTGGCTTGATTGCAGGACGAGAGGTTTCCCGTCGCCTCTTCTCAGCGACACCAGGAACCTCTCAGCATGGAAGGGGAAAAGAGGGGAAAAGAGATCGGAAAGAAGGCGGGAAGAGGCCAGGAAGACAGCGTGAAGAAGGAAGAGGGCAGGAAGAGGGTAGGAAGAAGGCGTGAAGAGGGTGAGAGGAGAGGAAAGAAAGAGAAAAGAGGGAAGAAAAGAGGAAAAGAAGAGGGGAAAAGAGGGCAGGAAGAGTGTGAGAGAGAGAGAGAGAGAGAGAGAGAGAGAGAGAGAGAGAGAGAGAGAGAGAGAGAGAGAGAGAGAGAGAGAGAGAGAGAGAGAGAGAGAGAGAGAGAGAGAGATAAAAGAGAGATAACACAACCAATCAACAAAAAGATAACAAGCAAATAAACAAAACAGAACAAAAAAAAACACCAAATAAAACAAACAAGAACAAAAAGGAATAACACATAAAAGAAGAAACCAACACAAAGAAAGAAAAACGATATAAACAAACACAAGAAGAAGAAGAGGAGGAGGAGGAGGAGGAGGAGGAGGAGGAGGAGGAGGAGGAGGAGGAGGAGGAGGAGGAGGAGGATAGCCACGAATATTTCCCCTCAGATCATCTACAGCTACACGAGGGCTATTCATCTCCCAGTCAGCAAGCTCTTAAGGTCATCTCCACCAGCCTCCACCATCACTTTATCTGCCAGGGTGGAGATGACCCCTCGCAGCACCCCATCTCCCCTCACTATTTCCCCTCAAAACCCCCTCAAACCCCCCTTTCTTACTCCTTCCTATACCTCTTGCATTCCCCTCTTGTCGATATTTCTTGATTTCTGTTTTCGTTTCCCCTCAAATTCCTTTTAAAACCTCTTTCATTCCCCTCTATTCCCATTTTCTCAATTATATTTCCTTTCCCCTCAAATCCCCTTACTTCCTATTCCCCTTTTTTTGGTTATTTCCCATTTCTTCTTTCTTTACCAGCCACATCAAGAGCCTCAGAATCCTCCTTTGACTCCCCTTTTTTCCCCTTAGTCCTGTGCTCTGTTTCCCATCCATCACCTTTCACTTTTCCCTTCCAGCACCTTGGTATAGATTTTCCAGACCCATAATGTTCCATCTATACCTTAAGTCCCTTTTAGTCTATACACATGAAGCCTAATCAGACCCATTCTTTTGTTTCCCTTCTCCTCCTCCTCCTCCTCCTCCTCTTCCTCCTCCTCCTCTTCTTCTTCTTCTACCTCCTCCTTCTTGCCAGATCCGCCCAGCCACTTCCAAAAATTCGTATCTCCTCTTCTTCTAACTTTTCACTACTACTACTACTACTACTACTACTACTACTACTACTACTACTACTACTACTACTACTACTAGATCTATAATACAAGTGAAAAGCCTACAATTCCATACATTATACAACAATAAATCATGTATTCATGAAGGAGAGAAAACAATCGTGGGGGCTGAAAGGGAGACTTAGAAAGAAAATAACTAATTGCCTAAAACCACTTGTCACAAAAGAGAGAGAAAGAGAGAGAAAAAAAGAGAGAGAGAAAGAGAAAGAAGGAATACTACATGTAAAAATAAAACAAAAACACACCCACAAACGAAAAATAAAAAAAAATATTGAGAAAACGAAGAGGAGGAAGAGGAGGAGGGGAGTAGGAAAGAGGGGAGAGATGGAGGGAAGTGAGGGGAAACCATGTCCAGCCCTAGTCATTATCAAGAGGCGGGATGGGTAGCCACTGCCGAACTCAAACATTGAAACATTAAGGGGAGAGTCTAACTGGGGGAGGGGGGCCGCAGCGGGTGGTACTGGGGGAGTGAGGGGTAGTGAGGGGAGTGAGGGGAGTAGTGAGGGTCTCATTAACTAACTGGAAAGACAGTGAGGGTCAAGCTATGTATATGGTCCACTGCTCTCT
>JAXIVD010006813.1:0-5000 GCA_036785275.1 Cancer borealis | reverse complement strand
CATTCTACGATCTTTGAGGATATGCACTTCCCCTCACTTCTTTCCCCTCACCTCCCTCTCCTTATCACCCTCCTTCCCTCCTCCTTAACCCTGTCCTCTCTGTCTCCTCTCTCATTCCTCTCCTTACTCACTCCTTCCTTCCCTGTGATACTTCCCCTCATTCCCCTCATCCTCTCCTCCTTCCCCTCATTCCCCTCTCCTCCTTTCCCCTCCTCCCTCATCGCTTCCTAGCCTTCCCCTTTTTATTACTATTCAATTTTCATAATTTCTGACAGTCTTGCATATAATTTTAGTCACTGAGGAAAAATTTATATCCATTAAGATGAGTATTTTTATATATTAATTTTTTTTGTTTTTTTAAATATACAAGACAACTATTTTTTTTTCGTTTTTTTCAGTTTTTTTTTTTTTCGTTTTTTGTTACATGAGAAAAAAAAAATTAGGGGTTTCTAGTTTGATTTTCTTTTGTTTATTCATATATTCACTTATGTATCTATTCATTTAATTATTTATTTATTCATTTATCTATTTCTTTACGAGACGAATGATGTGTCGCGGGGAAAGAAAAAAAATCGAATAAATAGGATTAGATCGTAAGTGAAGGAAAATAAATGATAAGATTCAGTTACATTCTGGGAAAAGGATCAGTGACTCTCCTCTCTCTCTCTCTCTCTCTCTCTCTCTCTCTCTCTCTCTCTCTCTCTCTCTCTCTCTCTCTCTCTCTCTCTCTCTCTCTCTCTCTCTCTCTCTCTCTCTCTTCCTTTCTCTTTCTCTCTCTTTCTCTCTCTCTCTCTCTCTCTCTCTCTCTCTCTCTCTCTCTCTCTCTCACATAAAAAAAGAGAGAGGTAGTCAGTTAGGTCATCTATAGCTGTAAGAACGATAGTCCTCTAATGACCCTATCAATTAACGACCCTAACTACCATTAGCATCATTGGGGCCTCGTTGTGCTTCTGTCCCATCATGAACGAGGCTTCCTATCAATTATTCAACCTGTCTATAGGGCGGGACAAGGCGGACACCCTCACACGATAGGCTGTCTGTCTGTTTGTCTGTCTGTCTGTCTGTCTATATCTCTCCCATAAACATGTGTCAATAATGTGTGTGTTGTGTGTGTGTGTGTGTGTGTGTGTGTGTGTGTGTGTGTGTGTGTGTGTGTGTGTGTGTGTGTGTGTGTGTGTGTGTGTGTGTGTGTGTGTGTGTGTGAAGGTGGACAGACTATACAATGCTATTCTTTTGAGGAGGTATTGACTGACTGATTGATTGACTGACTGACTGAGTGATTGATTGACTGAATGACTGAGTGACTGACTGACTGACTGACTGACTGACTGACTGACTGATTCTCTCTATCATTATTTCTCTTTCTTTTCTTTTTTCCTACGTACATGACATCATTCTTTACATTACAACACTTTCAGGAGGAGGAGGAGGAGGAGGAGGAGGAGGAGGAGGAGGAGGAGGAGGAGGAGGAGGAGGAGGAGGAGGAGGAGGAGGAGGAGGAGGTGACGTCAAACCGTCTCCTCTTTTTTAGTCTCCTCGTCTTCTAGAGATGAAATTCACCTCCGAGGAAGTGTCAGCACAGTACCAAGGATTAGTATCAGCAGCTGACACTCCACCACTCCTGCTACTTTACCAACACGAGGCTGACATCATCTAAACACAACGTCAGCCTTCCAACCTCATCTCATATTCAACTTAAACATCATTCTTTAAATACCTCAAATTAATTTTTATCTAATTTTTATACTTATTAAACTCATCTTTAAATATGTACGTAAGTGTGTGTGTGTGTGTGTGGTGTGTGTGTGTGTGTGTGTGTGTGTGTGTGTGTGTGTGTGTGTGTGTGTGTGTGTGTGTGTGTGTGTGTGTGTGTGTGTGTGTGTGTGTGTGTGTGTGTAGACATGACTTAGCAAGGTAATAGAACGACTTATATATGTATGTACGTACGTGTGTATGTATGTATGTATGTATGTATGTATGTATATAAATTGCTTTAAGTACACAGCCATGACTTAATATTCAACTCGATCACGTTCAAAAGAAAAAGAAAATAAAATAAAAAGTCTTAGTAAACAGTTGACGTGAGACCAATAGTACGAGCGTCATCATTGTAAAAAAGGTAACTCTATCAGCCCTTCTTAAGCCTCCTCGTCTCCCCCTCGTCACGACTCCACGATCCGCTATTGTTTTGTACCCTCATTCACTCTCTCACTGACTGACTGACTAGCTGACTGAATGACTGACTAACTGACTGACTAACTAACTGACTGACGAAATGGTGAAGAAGAAGAAGATTTGAGATTGGTTGTTATATGTTAAGAGGAGGAGAGGAGGAGGAGGAGGAGGAGGAGGAGGAGGAGGAGGAGGAGGAGGAGGAGGAGGAGGAGGAGGAGGAGGAGGAGGAGGAGGAGGAGGAGGAGGAAGATTTTCAAGACTTCTACTGTTTTATGATCTTATCTTTATTGTTATTATTTTTTTTTTTGGTCAAGTAACGTAAGACGATTATAATTTGTTTTTTAAATCAAGCAAGAAAGTGTTTTGTTAACTTTTTTTTCTTCTCTGTGTTCGTCTTCTTTCTTTGTTTTGAGTTAAGGATAAAGAAAAAATAATTAGTTAATGTTTATAAAAAAAGAAAAAGAAAAAGAAAGCACACAAAGTATATGCTAAAAGAAGATGGATGGACACATGACCTGCATCAAGAACACTCTAAATAAAACACAACTTTCTACTTATAAAAAAAAAACAAAAAAAAAAAACGCAAAACCTAAACCTACTTAAAAAAAAAAACCGAGAATATCAAAAACAAACACGAAACAAAAACGAAAAAAAAAAAAAAAAAAAAATCAATCAAAAAAATATCGCACTACCATTTTCTTTTTGAGGCGAACTATGCATTTTTTTTTTGAGGGGGGACTTACCTCTTTTTCTTTGGATTGAATTAAATCTTCCATGGGAGTTTTTCTTCCTATTCTCTCGGACACATCAGTCGAATCCATAAGATCGATACCCGTGTCTGTTGGGCTGACTGTGGTGGTGGTGATGGAGGTCGTCGTGGAGGAGGAGGAGGAGGAGGAGGAAGAGGACGAGGAGGAAGAGGTAGTGGTGGTGGTAGTGGAGGTTGTATTGTTGTTGCTGTTGTTGCTTACACTATTCCCGTTGATGCTGATACTGTTGTTGTTGTTGTTGTTGTTGTTGTTGTTGTTGGGACTCGTGCTGCTGTTGATGTTGTTGTTGTTGCTGCTGTTGTTGTTGTTGCTTTCTTTCAAGGTCTGACATTTGACTGTTTCGAGTTGTTCCTTGAGGGTGTGGACCTCGTTCTCAGCCAGTGCCGCTCTCTGTCAAGGGAGAGAAAAAAGACCAAATTATAGCCTTTGTTATGGTGTGGCCCTCCTCCTCCTCCTCCTCCTCCTGTTCTTCCCCCTCCCTTCCTCCTCCTCTCCTGCCGCTCATTCTTCTACTCCTCACATTAATTTTTTTGGGTGTTCGTCATCATCTTATTTATCCAGTTTTTCCTCCTCCTCCTCTTACTCCTCCTACTCTGTCTCTTCTTTCTCCAATGTCATGCTCTTCCCCTCTTCGTTCTTCTGAGTGTTCTCCTCCTTCCTTCCTGGTTCTTGTATTCGTTTTAAAGTTGAAAATATTGTAGCGAAGCAATAGCAGAATCGCATCTATTGACATATTTATCTATTTATCAATCTATCTATCTATTCATCACTCTCCATCTATTGTATCTATCCACCTATCTATATATGTAGCGCACACAAACATTGGAACACACACACATACACACACACGCACACACACCAAATACGTAACTAGGTCTAATAAATTGTGATGCTATTAAAAAAAATGGACAAACAAGAAAACACACAATAATAATTTAAGTCCATGATTCTGATATGATAAGCTTCTTCTCGCATGGCAGCGATCTTATTTAATTTCCTCCTCCTCCTCCTCCTCCTCCTCCTCCTCCTCCTCCTCCTCCTCCTCCTCCTCCTCCTCCTCCTCCTCTTCTCTTTTTTATAATTCCTATCTTATTACTTGGTCCTAAATTACCCGAAATCGAGCAATGCCTTCTTATTTTTAGGACTGACATGATCCTCTTCTATTTGCGTCAGTGAGGTGATGATGTTGATGATGATGATGATGATGATGTATGATGATGATGATGATGATGATGATGATGATGTTAGGAGACTCAGAGTTGCCAGATGATAGATGTTGGGCACTTTTTCTTTCCCCTTTTTTCTCTCTTACATTAAACATCAACATCAACATCATAAGGAAAACATCAATATCATAAATCCTCCTTCTTTCCTTCCTTGCGTGTCTTGTCTCCTGTAGAAGGCGAGGCAACATCACCCAACATCAGTAGAATCGTGTGTGTGAGAGCCGAACACGACTTAACTCCCTCCACCCACCACCACACACACACGCAATAAGACCGACAACCCACCACAACAAGCACTAAATCACATCTTTACACACTACCCTTACCCTAGATACACGTAAACAAGCACACGTAGCAAAGCGATATCAGAGGAAAGGGAAGTCTTGAGGGCTTTCTTAAAGGCTCGACTATCAGTGGTACAAAGAAGCCTCTGGTAGTCCCTCAGGAGCCTTTGAAGTTCTTGGGAAAGGCGGTGGTGGCGTGAGGGAAAGGCTTGTCAGGGTGTGATTAACGAAGGCATCAATGCGTGTGTGTGTGTATGTGTGTGTGTGTGTGTGTGTGTGTGTGACTGGGTGGCGTCTCACTGCTTACTTAATGCTCTGTTTTACATTACAAGGTTACTGACTTAGTATAGTGTGCAAGACGGACGTGAGAGGCCGCCCCGATGGAGATTATAATGAGGGTGTGTAATGGGTGAGTGTGTGAGTGACATATACAAAGCTTAGTTAGTCTTTTTATAGCATCATACACGTAGTAGATCGTGTTGTGTGAGCAGGTATTGGGGCTTAATTATTCACCTGAGGACTCGTGATTACTGCCATCAATACAG
>JAXIVD010006812.1:5000-22480 GCA_036785275.1 Cancer borealis | reverse complement strand
TATAGGGCTGAGAAACGGTCGTGTAATGAAGGTATTTGTTATTGGGTCTGTTTGTATAGGGCTGATAAGTTCTATATATTTTTAATGGGGTTGGATGCTACTGGGGAATCGTTATACAGTCTGCTTCAACTCACACTCTATATTGCATCGAGCTTGGTGTTGGGAGTGTGTGAGCATCGAGGGGAAACAGGTCAACGGGGATGCTTGTCAACACCGAAGGAAGGGAGGGAAGTGAGGCAGGAAAAGGGAGGAGAAAAGAGTGGCTGAGGCTAGGCAGGGAGGAAAAATGCTGCACGGAATAGGAGAATAGATGTGGAAGAAAGTTTTACAGCGAGGAAGTGAACATAGAGCCTTAGGGAGACAGGAGAGAGAGGTGAAAAGGTTAGTAAGTGCAAGAGAAAAGTAGAGACGAGGAAAGGTTTTAGAAGACGGATGTAATATAGAGAAGAGTCAAGGGAGTGGAGGTGTTAGGGGAGGAAGGCGACTTAAAGAAAGAAAGAGAGACAAGGGGAAGGAGGGGAAGAGACGAAACGAGGCCAGTGGGAGAAGGGAGAACACATGTTGATACAAAAAAAATCTGGAAACTGAGAATGACGAGTATCTGGAACTTTACTAAATTCAAGAAAACTAAGAGAAGAGTGACGGTAAGGAATATATACTTAATGGAAGGGAAACAGAGGGCGTTAAAGAGATGGGTAAGGAGGTAGTGGGTAAGATGGAGGCTGGGTTTAATCAAGAGTGTTTGTTGGTTTTGCAAGAGAGTGTGAAAGCTATGCAATTTTTATTCAAGGTCATGTATTACGTAAGATAATCATGGTTATTTTGTTTTTAAATTGTATGGTGTTTATTCTTCAACTTTTATTGTATGTATCCATCTATCTATCTATCTATCTATTTATTTATCTATACTAGTTTCATTTTGGTAAGTGAAGGAAAAGGATGAGTGAAGAGCGAAGGAAGGAGGGAAGAGAAGGAGAAGAAATAGGAAATGTTTAAGAAAGAGTGATGTGGATTATATGAAAGCGACTTTGTTCTCTCTCTCTCTCTCTCTCTCTCTCTCTCTCTCTCTCTCTCTCTCTCTCTCTCTCTCTCTCTCTCTCTCTCTCTCTCTCTCTCTCTCTCTCTCTCTCTAATTCTATGTTTTACTTCTTTCTTTTTTTCTGCTCCTTCATCTCTTTATCTCCATTGCTTCAGGCCACACACACACACACACACACACACACACTTAATTAGTCCCAAGCCAGTCATCTCATAAGTGGGTCTGCCTGACTGTCTGTCTATCTATCTGTCTCTCTGTCTGTCTATCTCTCTATTTGTCTATCATCTCCCAATCTCGTTTTTTGACAAATTATACTGACTTGAAAATATATATATCTACGTATGTATGTATATGATCGATATTTGAATAGAAGTAAAGATAGATAGAGATTTTAGATTATGGTAAACTTCATTAGATAGTAAAATAGAAATAAAGATAAGGAGATATTTAGATTTAGGTATATATAAGCTCATGTTTGAAAGCCCTGAAGTTTGAGTATCGTGGTTTAGCGGTACAAAGAGGCTCAGGGCGGCAGGGTGGTGGCAGGGTGTGACGTCATGTGTTTTTGTGAATGAGGGAGGTAGACTGGGAAGGCTGTGAATGGTGGCAGTAAAGTGAGAGTAATGTGTAGCCTTCTCCTCCTCCTCCTCCTCTTCCTCCTCCTCCTCCTCCTCCTCCTCCTCCTCTTCATCATGTGCTTTGCCCTTCTGCTCGCCCCTCTCTGGCCTCCTAATTTGTTTATTTATATTCCTTTCCCTCTTTATGCTTCCACTTTTTTTTGTTTATATTTGTACATTCTCCTTTCATCTACATTCCTTTTCCTTCACTTGATGCACTCTTTGCCTTCCTTCCTCTTGCAGTCCTTCTCTTCCTCCTCCTCCTCCTCCTCCTCCTCCTCCTACTAGTTCCTATATATGTCTTCCTTTGCTGCTCTGCCTCCGTCTCTACCAGCCTTCCTCTGCCTCTCACAGCCTCCCTCCCACTGCCTCCCTCCCACTACCCTCCCTCCCATTGCCTCCCTCCCACTACCACCCTCTCATCGCCTCCCTCCTCCCTCGCTTGGTGCATCAGCTGCCTCGCCTCGTCCTGTACTCTGATCCTGGTGCTCGTCTGGGTATCATTCCGCCGTTGCCATGAGCCTATCTATTAGCTCTCCTCTCCTCCCTGGTTCAGCCTCCGTCTCACTACCGTCGACTCCTTCACCTTCCTCGCGTTTAATCTCGCTTTCGACCTGTTCTTGGTGGTTGTACTGCTTCCCTGGTGTGGCTGATGGATGGTTGGTTCGCTGGTTCACTGGTTTGCTGGTTCATAGGGTTCGTATTCCACGTGAGTCGTATAGTTCAGGAAATGCGATGATGTTGTTGTTGTTGGTTTGTCTTTAGCATTCTCCTTTATCTGTCCTTCTTACACCCAGAGGCTTTCATCCCATCAGCGTGATCAGCCTTGCATCATTAAACAGCCTCACACCCCCACGACATCATTATTTCAACACCAAGTGATTAAAATATCCCTGAAAATAAATATAAATTAATAAAAATACACTAATCTATACAGTCTTTTATTGGTTTTAGTGTTGTATTACCTTGCTTAGACTCTACACTGGCGGTCTAAAGGGAGATGTAGTGTCCCCTTAGTGCCATTTCCCCTTTGGTGTTTCGTAGGGCTGTAGGGGTGGTGGTCTAAGGAGTGGGTGGAGGGGAGGGTGGGCGTTGCTGCAAGGCTGGGTGGCTGCTTCTAATTTTCTCCTTGAGTGAAGCCAAAGTGAGGAAGATGACGGAGGGACCTCATCTCTTCTCTTCTTTGGGAGGGGGAAGGGGAGGTGTTTCTCTCTGGCCTCTTCCTGTGAGATCTTTCAATCTTTTTTTAATCTTTTTTTTCTTATCTTTTATCTTTCTGTGTTTTGTTTGTTTCTTTCATTTAATTTTCTGTTCCCTACGTGTTTTCTCCTTCCTTCCTTCCTTCCTTCCTTCCTTTCTTCCTTTCTCTCTCTCTATTCCCTTTACGTTCCTCACATTCCTGCTCTTTGTGGTGCGTTCCTCCCTCGTCCTGTTTGTTCTGCCTCTTCATATCTCTCTTTGTACCACTTTTTTACTCTTTATCTTGCTTCTCCTCTTCTTCCTCCTACTCCTGCTACTACTACTTCCTTCCATAATCTGAAGTACCAATCTCTCTCTCTGTCTCACTCTCTCTATCTATCTATCTATCTATCTATCTATCTCTCTCTCTCTCTCGAGGTAATCAGCTTCTCTACGGATGCTGGCTTTCACTTCAATCCTCAACACCCTCACTGCCTTCCCTTCACTCCTCACACATCTCATTCACGCGTCTCTCATCTCCTGTTCCCCAACCAGACGACAAGATAATGATGCTGATGCTACCTCTTGCTCTTCCTCTTTCTTCCTCCTCCTCTTCTTCTTCTTCTTCTTTCTTCTTCTTCTTCTTCTTCTTCTTCTTCTTCTTCTTCTTCTTCTTCTTCTTCTTCTTCTTCTTCTTCTTCTTCTTCATACATTCAGCACACATACTAGACACTCCAACCATCTCAGTATATAGAATCAGATTTACGTAATGCATTAGATGATTATTCCTCTTTCTACTTCCTCCTCCTTCCTCCTCCTCCTCCTCCTCCTCCTCCTCCTCCTCCTCCTCCTCCTCTTCCTCCTTTACGTCGCACTGGAACGTTAATGCAAGCAGCGGTATATTTAGTTTTGATGATAGCTGTAATAACTGTATCATTCATTACAGGTGTATACATAATAACACAGCAGCGTAATAGCACCAACGAGGTTATTATCATTATTATTATTATTATTATTATTATTATTATTATTGCCCAAAGAGTAATGATAGCAGTAATTTATTGTAATTGCACTTGTCTGAAAAACCTTTAAAAAACTACGAGAATTACATAAAAAGTACAAATATTAATCATTATAAGTGAGTGTACATCTACTACCACACTTTAATATGTTGTGATTTAATACCGTGAGCAGCGTGTGTTGTTATTGTTGTTGTTGATGGTATGGTAACAGGGAGCCAAGACATAACGAGGTGTAATCTACGTTAATGTAATGCAACTGACATTCTTTTCATAAGTAATAAATCTGCTGCTGTTTGTTCTTCCTTAGTGTATTTTGTGACTATCTTATTACATTTTATAGTCATTTCTGTTACGTATTCTTCTGTTACACCACCACCACCACCACCCACCACCACCACCACCACCACCACCACCACCACCACCACCACCACTCGTGAAGCAAAAACAGATAAACAAAACGGAAAAGAAAACAATATAGATAGAACAACAATGTAAACAATAGGTAAACAAAACTCCATTAGATCGCTATTAAGACGAAGGAATATTTCGAATCATCAAATGTTTCGACACAATGAGACTCGGGTTCGTTTGCTTCAGAATCCATCAATGTGAAGCAGTTTTTTTTCTTCATCTATTGTCTTTGTATCGATCTGAGTCTGTGTGTTTTTGTGTGTGTGATTTTTTTTTATATAGGAAGGAGGAAGAGAAGGAAGAAAGGAAGGAAGAAAGAAAGAAGGAAGGAAGGAAGGAGGGAGGGAGGAGGAAAGGAAGGAAGGAAGGAAGGAAGAAAGGAAGGAGGGAGGGAGGAGGAAAGGAAGGAAGGAAGGAGGGAAGGAAGGAAGGAAGAAGGAAGAAGGAAGGGAAGTGCAGGTAGGGAACGTAAGAGAGAGAGAGAGAGAGAGAGAGAGAGAGAGAGAGAGAGAGAGAGAGAGAGAGAGAGAGAGAGAGAGAGAGAGAGAGAGAGAGAGATACGCTAGAATATGTATGATGTGATGCGTGAATCAAGATATAAATACGACCTTATTTACATTCTCTCTCTCTCCCTCTCTCTCTCTCTCTCTCTCTCTCTCTCTCTCTCTCTCTCTCTCTCTCTCTCTCGCTCTCTCTCTCTCGCAATCCTTCTTCGGGCAACAAAGACATAAAACGCAATAATAAAATATGATAAACAACTCGAGTATTACAGAAAAAAAACTAAAAATTGAGTTAAACTATCTACATAAACAATATTTTTTTTCCTATTTTTGATTTATTTGTATTTTTTTTTTTGGGGGAGATACAGTTATTACATTGTATTAATTAATTAATTTATTTATTCATTTATTTTTTATATCACCTTTTCACTTCCTGTATTTGTTATTCAGCTTCACTTATTTTGTTCTACAGTGTTCATCCTCTCCCTTTACTATGAGGGAACGTAAAGGAAGAGGGGAAATGTAAGCAAAGGAAAGAGGAAAAGGCTGCAAAGGAAAGAGGGGAAGGGTTTAAGTGAGGGAAAAAGGGAAAAATTATAAGTAAGGGAAGAGGGTAAGGCTGTGAGTGAGGGAAAGAGAGGAAAATTATAAGCAGAAGAAAGAGGGAAAGATTGTAAGGAAATTAAAGAGTGAGGCTGTGAGTGAGGAAAAGAGGGAAATATTATATGCAAAGGAAAGAGGGAAAGAGAAGAGGACTATAAGCAAAGAGGAAGAGGAAAAACTGTGTGGAAAGAAGAAGAGGGGAAGTCTGTGCAGGGGGAAAGAGGGGAGGCTGTGAACCAGAGCCTCTTCCCCTCAGCTGTGGGGATTATACTGTAAAGATAAAGATTCTCAAGCTAATTTCTGACTCTGTTTCTTCCTCAACGAAATGTATGTGAATTATTTTTATACATTCTACATATATTGCATGAAACCACGTGCACATTTTTTTTTTTTTTTTTTTTTTTTTTTTTTTTTTGGGTTAGTGCAGAATCTATCGTAAATTTTATTAGTTTTATTAGATTTTTCTCGTGACTTTAATGTAAAAAATACGAAGGAGAAGAAAGAAAAAAAAAACTACAATAGAAATACTCAATACAACACACAGAAAGAAGAAAGGAAATAGAGAGATAGAAATTCAAAACCAAGTATAAGAAAATGAGAAATAGAATATACAAACAAAACAAAAATAAAAAAACAGATGTACTAAATGGACATAAACAGGAAACAATGACACACAAAGAGGATCAAACACCACATGGAAATAGATAAATATAAACACATCACCTCTAGTAATATTGACACACAAGTCTAAGTCTGCTAGGATAAGAGCACCATATTGATACATACAGAACAAGATCAACACTCCTAATGGCTGGCCCTCTTATAAGCCCCGCCTACCTCCCTTCCCACTGACCAATCACGAGGCTCCTTCTGTGTTTACATTGGTCACCTGGGTAATATTCGTCGTGTTTTGTTGTTTTATTGGAGATGCTAATTGGAGAGATGTACAGTGACGTAAAACACACACACACACACACACATACATACATACACACACAGTCACACACACAGTAACATACTATTATAGCCACACACAGTAAGATCAAGTGAGAGAGAGAGAGAGAGAGAGAGAGAGAGAGAGAGAGAGAGAGAGAGAGAGAGAGAGAGAGAGAGAGAGAGAGAGAGAAAGGAGAGAAAGCAGAAGGAAGGGAGAGAGTAAAGCCAGCAGGAGGCAGACGGAGGCAAGGCAGAAAGGAGTGTTGAGCAGAGTGTTGCATCCTCTTTAAAAGACATGAACTTCCCCGTGATCGTGAAGCCATGTGGGGGGGGGGCTTATGGGTGGGGTGGGCGTGTGGGCGGGGGAGGTAAACACGAGGGTGGGAGAAGGCGATGGAGGGAAAGTAGTGGGTGGAATTGCAGTGTGGAAGGGCGTGAAAAGGTAGGTGGGTGGATGGGTGGTGGTGGTGAAGAAGGAAGGAAAATGTTGAATTGATCTGTTCTCTCTCTCTCTCTCTCTCTCTCTCTCTCTCTCTCTCTCTCTCTCTCTCTCTCTCTCTCTCTCTCTCTCTCTCTCTCTCTCTCTCTCTCTCTCTCTCTCTCTCTCTTTTCTGTTGTTTTCTTTCTTTCTCTCTTTTTTTTGTCTTTCTTTTCCACACATCTGGTTCTGTTTGTTCACATTTTATTTTTTCATACATTACCGCCACCTCCTCTTCTTCTTTCTCTTCCACCTCCTCCTCCTTCTCCTCCTCCTCCTCCTCCTCCTCCTCCTCCTCCTCCTCCTCCTCCTCCACCTCCACCTCCACCTCCTCCTCCTCTTGCTGCCTCTCTCACCTTGCTCTGTTAGTCTGTTCTCTTTGCACTCTGACTCTATCTCTCCTCTGTCTGTCTGTCTGTTTGTCTGCCTTCCTACCTGCCTGCCTGTCTGCCTGCCTACCTGTCTCTCTGTCTGTATTTGCCTTCCTGTCTACCTACCTACCTACCTGCCTGCTTGTCTGTCTGTCTTACTGTCTCCCTGTCTCCCTGCATATCTGCCTGCCTGCCTACCTGCCTTTCTCCTTGCCTGCCTGCTTGCCTGCCTGTCTATCTGCTTGTTTGCCTGCTTGTTTGCCTGCCTGTCTGTTTGTTTGATTGCCTCCTGCCTGGGTCTCATCATGCATTCCTGTGTTGATTGACTGCTGCCTGCTGTCTGCCTGCTGTGTCTGCCTGCTGTGTCTGCCTGCTGTGTCTGCCTGCTTCCCTCACCCTCGTGTTGCCTCGCTTGTTCTTTCTCTCTTGTTTTTATTTACTTTTTCCTTCTATCTCTCGGATTTGAACTCGTTTTTCCTGCTTAATTATCATCATATCCATCATTTTGCTTCATTAGTTTTGATTATCTAGTAAATTAATCATGTATTTTTGTTTCCTTTCTTTTAATGTTTTTACTAATTCATTGTAGCAGCTGGTTTTCCTTCACCTTCCTAGTGTATGTATGTATATATTATGTATGTATATATGTATGTTTGTATGTATGTATGTATGTATGTATGTATGTATATATATATAT
Organism: Cancer borealis; assembly: GCA_036785275.1. Classification (NCBI taxonomy): domain Eukaryota; kingdom Metazoa; phylum Arthropoda; class Malacostraca; order Decapoda; family Cancridae; genus Cancer; species Cancer borealis. The sequence continues at coordinate 14,627 of JAXIVD010006812.1, read as the reverse complement.
ATATATATATATATATATATATATATATATATATATATATATATATATGTATATATATATATATATATATCTCGTCCCTTGACTCTCTAATTGACACACGTTACTGATGTATGTTAAGGGAGCGACCACAAGCTGTCTCTCCTCCTCCTCCTCCTCCTCCTCCTCCTCCTCCTCCTCCTCCTGATGCTGCTGTCACTTCCTGCTTCATCCTACCACTTCCTACCCTCCTTCACCTCCTTTCCCACCACTCACCGCCCTCTCATCCCTCTCCTCCACTCCCCCCACCTGCCCTCCCCCGCCGCGCAAGGGTGAAGCTTAATTGACAGTGTGAGTGGTGGGTGACGCTTCATCGCAGCTTCAGATTGGTCTTCAGGGCGTCACTGAAAGGCGGAGGCAGCGTCACTAATGAGAAGGTTTGTTTATCGCACTGCCAGATGGCGAGACTCGTTTTGCAGATAGTTGCTTTAGGGTCAGTATGATGGTGTTGAAAGTGTAACAAGCATAGCAAGTGTAGTAATGGTTAGATGGGAAGTGAGTTATGGTGATGGAAAGTAGCTGTGGTGATGGTGATGATGATGATGTGTGTGTGTGTGCGTGTGTGTGTGTGTGTGTGTGTGTGTGTGGTGACCTGATTATTTCTCCTCTTGCTCTACGTTTTAAGTACATATCAATCAGTTAGTTTGCTTATCTGTTTCTCTTTTTATCAGTTGTGTTCAGTAGGTTAACGTGACAGAATTGTGACCTCTTTCTCTGACACGTTAAGTACAAATCAATCAGTCAGTTTAACTTTTTTTTAATCTTTTTATCACTCTTGTTTGATAAGTTACGTGACAGGATGGTGATAGTTGTGTTTAGTTATGGAAGAATTTAGTTTATATATTGTTAGGTGTTGGATTGATTATATTTACCTGTGTTTTGTCTCACCTGATGAAGGAAAGGTAGTTATTTTTTGTGGGTTCATTGGTTCCTTATAGTTGAAATACCTAGAGTGATTTGTTCTATTATTTTCTTCGTATGTGTTGAGTGTATGGATGGATGTTATCTCTTATCTTTCCATCTTTCTCCTTCCTCTCTGTGTTAAAAAAAAATAAACTTCTGATTCACTGATTAAAACCTTCCACGTGCATGATTATCAGAGTCAAAATATTTCACGCCGTGTCTGGGATGTTTTTATTTTTTCCTAGCTTTGAGAATTTCCATGTAAATATTTTGTACAGCAAGTTTTTTTTATGTTGTTCTGCTGTAGGGACGTGGACCGTGCGTGTGTGTGTGTGTGTGCGTGTGTGTGGGTGGGTGTGTGGGTGTGTGCGTGTGTGTGCGTGTGTGTGCGTGGTCTCTAAATTTAAATGTTTTTCCCCCTTGTCCTCCTACACTGCCGTTGTTTCCATGCCGTCCGTCCACACACACAGCCTGACGCTCGCTACTCCAAGGACAATTTCCTGAGTAGTTTTCCTCCCCTGTTACTCTTTTTTCCCATCATTTATTTACCCGTCTCTCCTCTTCCTTAAATTTATTGCACTGCACTCACTTCATCTCCATCCTCCCTCCCCTTCTTTCTTATCTCCCCTCCTGCCTCCCCTCCCTGTCTTCCCCTCGTCCTCTCCTCCCGTCTCTCCCTTCCCGCCTCTCATCAAAACAAGCACATTACGCCAGCAAACACACACGTTGCCACTTCTCTTACCCACCTAAGTGTTTCCTTAAGAACCTTGTGATGAGACTCTGCCCTTGTCCTTCCCTAAAAACTGTGAGAGTTGACGGAGGTACAGTAGGAGGTGGAGTAAAATTGTAGTAGTAAAAGTAGAAGTAGAAGTAGAAATTGTTGTCGTTTCTTGCTATAGTACCATCATTCCATCACTTAAATGTTAAAAATTCTTCGGCTTTCAACGTTTTATAAGGTTTAACGAAATCTACCTCGTGTTTGTCCCCGCGAAATCGTTCCATCGTGAGCCTTCTATCGGGTTACACTAAATCATATCTCGGCCGTCAGCAAAGTCCTCCCTTGGTTCTATTTCAATTTGAGGGGCGCAGCGGGCGTCTCCCTTGGGCGTCAATCAGCCAGGAGACGACCAAGTGCCTGAGATACCAATAATCAATAAACAATAGCAGTGTGATCGGTGTTTACGGGACCCTGTAAGCCTTGCCCAACCTTATTCATGCAATGCTCATCCTTCCTTCCTTTCCCTTCCCTAAACCCACTAATTTATTCTTGTATGTGAATCAGTCTTTTTTTCTCTCTCTCTCTCTCTCTCTTTCTCTTTCCTTCCTTTCCCTTCCCAAGACCAGTAATTCATTCTTATAGGTGAATCAGATTATTTCCCTCTCTTTCATTCTTTCTTTCTGGATATTTTTCTGTTGGAGGTTATTTTATTTTTTCCCCTCTTCGTCTCATTTTTTCCCCTCTTATTTTCCTACTGGTCGCTTTCCCCTCAGTCCTTAGTCGTTCTTGTAATAGGATTCGTGTAAATATTCTTGCTCTTGTTATTCATCCCCTCATCTCGTTTTCTGTGCCTGTTTGTTTCTCTATACCATTTCTTATCCATTTTCTATATCCTCACATTATTATTTCTTGTTTCCCTAATTTTTCTGTTTTTCTCATATTCGTCTCATATTTTGCATCATCTAATATTTTTTATCCTCTATTGTTACGTCTTTACTTCCTCTTTTCTTCTGTTATTCTCATATTCTTCTTACGTTGCTCCTTCTCTTTTCTTCCCAACCTCTCATATCCTTCCCTTCCCCGTCCAGTTGACAGACAGACAGACAGACAGTAAGGTGATCACTGTCATTGCAACATTACCGTCTCAGAAATCCCATGTTGGCCATTAGATAAGTGTGTCTTTACTTCCTCCTCAAATATTGGTCATTTCGAAAGATTTACCTTCTAGTTTTATAATATTTTTCCATGGCAATGTGATATTTTTACTGCTTCACACACACACACACACACACACACACACACACACACACACACACACACACACACACACACACACACACACACACACACACACACACACACACACACACACACACATATCACGACCCTGTATTTGCGTTCACCGTGAAAAAAAAAACTGGGTTACTGGCGTTTGTAGGACAGTCAGAAGGTCAGTCAGCTAATGTTGAACTGGAATAGACAAACATCAGGTATGAAATTAATAAATATATACACATACAAAAATAGATACACATTAATTATTTCACTGATTTATTTGACCTTTTTTTCATTTTTTTCCGTTGCCAGTGAATTATATTGCATTTTATTTTTTTTACTTTCTTGGTCTTCTTTCAATTCAATCATCTTTGGAAATGGATAAATAATAAATAACTAAATAAATAAATAAATATATATGTATACATACACATTAATTATTTCACTGATTTATTTATAACTTTGTATATATTGCATCATCGTCTGTTCAGGGTTATCATAAAGGAAAATAGAAATGTGTTTGAATCTGTTAGTAAAACATTTTCAGTCTTTGTCAGTTTATAATTAAGAAAACAGTGACTCGTGGAAATGTTTGGTTTTACATCACACACACACAAAAAAAAAAACACACACACAAACAGCTGACATCATGCACCACAACACACCACAACATATAACACACTCATGGGTAAAGGTGTCAAGTGTACGTGCGTGGTGTGAGCGCCGCCAATAAAGTGACAAGAAGTGTGTGTGCTTGTCCATAACTTTCATTTCACGCGTCATTCAAACATTAAAACATTGAACACCTAACTACCACACAAACACACAAACACCAAACTGCCATCACATCAATTTCCTCACCAACTGAACCAAGGCACTAAAAAAAATACACACCAGGCAATGTGGAGGGACGAACTAGTTACTCTCTCTCTCGTGTGTGTGTGTGTGTGTGTGTGTGTGTGTGTGTGTGTGTGTGTGTGTATGTTTTCCCTTTCCCTCGCTGCGCCAGAAGCTTCCTCGGTTACCTTAATTGCCTCCTCCTCCTCCTCCCTCTGCATCCCTTCGCGTCTTGGCAAAAGAGTACAGACAGCCTTAACAGCCTTCCCTGCAGCACTAAGCGAGACGTAGACGTAAAATCCTCCTTCAAGAACTGCAGAAATGTGTCTTAGCTTTACTATTTCTATGTTTTTCCAGCACTCTTAGTCATTATCACTACCTGTTTCTTCTACTACTACTATCTCTACTACTACTACTTCTACTACTACTACTACTACTACTACTACTACTACTACTACTACTACTACTACTACTACTACTACTACTACTACTCTTAAGGTTATTGTTAGTCACGTGCCTGGTGTAAAGAGCAACACGAGAAACTTCACACAACACCACCACTCAAATAATTATTTCCCTCACCACCACCACCACCACCACCACCACCACCACCACCACCACCACCACACGCCACAGCACCTCAGCAACCATTACACTGCAACACCGCAACACCACTTTTCGTTTACCACCCACCCCCACCAACGCAACACAACACAACACACCGCCTCACAGACCCCTCAACACCACCACTCACACCCTTCCCCCTCGCTCCCCTCACAACCATTCCTTTCCCCTCACAGTTTTCTATATTTTATTTGACTCTTTTCACTTCGTCCTTCCTCTGTTTTTCTTCCTGGTCCAGTGTTTAGAGGGAAACTATAACAAATAACCAGTCAGTCAGTGAGGCAATATTCCTTTCAATCCTCCGCCTACACAAGGGTTTTCTAGGTAACAATTCAATGCAGTTTTATATGGATGCCGCGACCGCTAGCATATTAAGGAAAATTGGCTCGTTTGTGGTGCCGCTGTGGCCGGGGCGACGCGGTGTCCTGTGATGGTCCTAGAGAGGGGAGATTGCTGCTATTGTGTGTTTGTCCGTGTTTAATGTGACTAATTAATTTCCGCCACTCCAAGCACGCAGAACGAGGAAGCATGACTGTCCGCCCTTTCATATGCCTCTTTCAGTGTGTTTATTTATCTTTATTTTAGTTATGTTTATGCTTGGCGTGTTTTACGGTCACGTGTGTTGAGCTGAGAGTAATTAATCTTCAGGTGACACGAGGGACGTCACTGTCAAGCACACCTGAGGGAGTGTCACTCGTGCCTCAGTGCATGTGTGTGTGTGTGTGTGTGTGTGTGTGTGTGTGTGTGTGTGTGTGTGTGTGTGTGTGTGTGTGTGTGTGTGTGTGTGTGTGTGTGTGTGTGTGTGTGTGTGTGTGTGTGTTTACTTCATGCACTGCTATGCACCTTTTATCCTGCCTGAATACGGAATAAGCTCGGTCGCGTGCAAAGGATTTCGAAGAATGCATACATATTTGACTAGTACCGTAGCAGCACGCGCACCGGACGTGTTTGGTGTCCCTGAAGACGGGGGCGGCGAGCGTCGGGCGGCGAGGACAGTGTAATACCCACACGTGAACGTCCCTGGTAACCTCAGTGGGCTCTCCCTCCCTTCCCTCGGCCTGCAGCTGCCCGCCCTCCCAGCCGCCTCGGCACCAGCCTTGATCATCTGGCACCCTCCAGCCGCCCATCCCGGCTTGAATGGGCGTGGCACTCCCTGGCCACATACTCCTTTCTCTTGAGTCGTGGAGTGGTGCCCTGGCCGCTGCCGTGCCATAACATGCCCTCCAACCCGGCACTAAGGTGTGCTGGAGCGTCGGCCAGGCAGGGAGGGCAGGGCGGCATGGCGGCCGTGGCTGCTCCCGCCTGGCAGCGCGGCGCTCACAGACAAGCGAGCGGCCTGGGGGCAGGGGTGTCCCGCTGGAGTGGGCCCTCGGGGGTGGGGGAACACAGCTACCACCGCCCATTCCCCCTCATCGCCTCCCCTCGACGCTTGCCGCCTCAGTCTCCCCTCAGCAGTGTTGGTGAGCAGCGGACACTTCCTCACGCCTCACGCCTCACGCACCCCCGCCCTCCGCCCTCCGCCGCGGCCACCTATCGATCCCGTGTAGCGTGACATCTTCCCATGCCTCAGGTCACCAGTTGCCTGTTGCCGGTACCGGGTCAGGTCACGGTGCCATGAGAGGTCAAATCGCTATTCGCCTCTCCATATGACCAGAACACACTCGCGCCACGCTGTGTGCCCGCGGCCTGCCCAGCCCCACCCCTCCGACCCGCTGTGTGGGTGTTGACCTTGCGCTTGAGTACTGACCTTGTGCGTGGGCCGTGACAGTGAGGTGGAGTGCCCCCCCCTCCCCCACATGGTAACTGGTGCCATTGATCTGCCGGGCAGGAGGCAGCAGCAGCAGCAGCAGCAGCAGCAGCAGCAGCAGTAGTTGTAAAGTGAAGCAGTGGTGTCCAACTGGCCAGTGGGGTTCCGCCGCGCCGGGGACTTGCTGGCTGATGCTTGTGTGCAAAACCCGGACACTCTTTGATGACCGTAAATAACAGCCGCTGCACATTTCCGGGCGTGGATATTCTTGACTAGAGGTGTGCGTGTGTGGGGGAGGGAAGGTAGACGGTGTGTGGGTGTGACGGCTCCCGAGTAAAGGTGTAGTGTGTATTGGGAGGCGGTGTCGCGGGTGTGGTGCGGGTGTAGGTAGTGTGGTGAGGGGACAGCGGACGCCGTGCATACATACTCACCCGCCAGTGTCACCTTCTGGTCACCACAATACATGATCAATAGTTCCTGTGCGAGTGTCACCACACACTGCAGAAGGAGGAGTGAGCAGCCTGGAGGGAGCACCACTGAGGAGCACCAGCAGAGTGGCAGCCGTGGTGTCGGCAGCAGATGGTGGTGGTGCTCCTGGTGACATTAAAGTGATACTAGTTGAACATTCACACCCAGGGGCAGCAGGCACCGAGAGCAGGGGATAGCAGTATCATCATCATCAGCAGCAGCACAGTACAGGAGGCTCTCTTAGCACCCCTTCCCCACCACCTCCCGCCGAGGCCCGCAACACCCCCACCATGACCCTCCAACACCCGCCACCCCCCGTCCCCCGTCGCCTTGACTGTCAAGTGCCCGCCAGGAAAGAGTAATAACTTATCCACGCCCGCTCCCACGCCTGCACCCACGCCCACCCACCTACCGTCGCCTCCACCTTCATTACCACCGCCACCATGCCGTCTTCGTCCCAGCAGCAGCAGCAGCAGCAGCAGCAGGACGCCCACCACGGCCAGGATGCACGGAGGAAGGTACGCTCACGTGTCCTTACCGTCATGTTCCCCCACAGATATCACCTCCAAGCCGCCCGAGTCTCAAGAGCCCGTCACTCTCTTACCAAGGGCCGAGCCTCGTCTTGGCCGGCAGCCTGGTAGCCTTCCTTCCCCCTCCTAACCCCCTTACTCCTTGTCTGTCTGTGTGATCAACAAGGAGGCAAACACAAAGCACCTTCTATTTCACCCCAAGCACTCTCAACTTCAGCCTCTCATGGCTTAACTTTGTGAACCACTTATCTGCTAACGAGTCTTTCATTGCTATTTATCTTTTTCCAGTTGGTTCAGGCAGCAGGAAGCGCCTGTTAGTGTTTTGTCAAGTGTGTCCAGGTCACTTGCATTCCGTCCTCGGGTGGTGATCAGACTGAAACGGGTCACAGTTCCGGTGCCAAAATAACCCAACTTTGGACTGAATTTACTGAACCTTCTAGTGTTTCAGTTCTTCACACGCACACAGCAGGGAGGTGTCAGTGTGGTGGTGCTTTTTCATGAAGTAAATGCTGATGTATGTGTGTGTGTGTGTGTGTGTGTGTGTGTGTGTGTGTGTGTGTGTGTGTGTGTGTGTGTGAATGCGTGTACTCCTACGTTTTGCCAGTGAATCATTACACAACCTCAACATTTATAGGTCGCGTGTAGATCCCTGATACTACTGTTAGCTCTTACCACTAAAAAAAACACTTAAAATATACTACCTAACGTGACATCTTTGTAGTTAGTAGTGACAGAAACCGGGAATGGGAATAATTTAAGGCTTTTAAGGGATAAACTAGAATGCGTTAAAAAAAAATCTTTCACTCAAGTGGTTCCCTTTGCCTCTCCTTAGCAGCGGAACGAACACCTTTTCTTCCTGTCATTTATTATCGACGTCAAGTTAAAAGGACATTCAGGAAACAGACGATATATCCTTCCTTGCCTCTGGGACTGACACACTGTTGGGTCAAGTCAAGCCTCGTTACAAGCAGCACAAGGGAGTCAGTCAGTCAGTCAGTCAGTCAGTCAGTCAATCAGTCAGTTAGTTACACTTTAATAATTCTTCTTGTTATCCATCTTTTGTTACATCCACTTAACTTAACTTGACGGAGACTTTGAAGAAAATTGTTTGAAGGAGAATTTTTGAGCAACATAAACAAGTGAAGATAGAGTAGAAATTGTTTGACCTTTACGTTAAAGTGAGTGTAGTTAAGTGGCATGGAAACATTTCATAGTAATTACTGTATTCTTCCTGTTTTGTGATGCAGTTGCTATACACTTCACTCTGTATTGTATTGTTCAAAACACAACACAATCTCAATCAACAACAAAGTGTTTCACAGACTCACTCCTACTTTTATGAAACACACTAAAAGGAAGAAATGTATTATCTCCTTGGTGTATATCGCTCTTTTCCTCCCTTTACTTCCTCTCTTTTATTTCTCTCTTTAAACGTCTTACACAAACATTGTCTCAGTATTGATGTTAAGGATCTGGCAAGTATTTGACGTACGGAAGTAAAGGAGATAAAGGAGATAGGATGAAGGAAGGGAGGATAAATGAGGAAGAGGAGAAGGACGGAAGTGAGGAGATATGAGATAATGAAGGAATGGGGAAAGAGAGAAGGGAAGAAAGGGGAAACAGCGATGAGGGATGAAGAGATACTAAGGGAAATGAGAGAGAGAGAGAGAGAGAAAGAGAGAGAGAGAGAGAGAGAGAGAGAGAGAGAGAGAGAGAGAGAGAGAGAGAGAGAGAGAGAGAGAGAGAGAGAGAGAGGCGTTGCGCTGTGGAAACTTAATTACTAACTTCATATAGAATTTTTTTTTACTTTATCATTTTTTCTTACAATTTGTACTCGTATGTTTCATGCTGATATTTTTTTTTTTTTTTTTTTTTTTTTTTCTTTTTAAGTTGCAAGGGCGGAAAAAAAAAATCCATATATTGAACTCAAAATAATTAACCGTTTTTTTTTCAATCAGCAAAGTTTGGCACGTTGTAAAAAGATCCAATTAAATTTTGAATAGCAAAAAAAAAATCAAGAAGAGGGAAAAAAAAAAAAAATTATTAATTAATTTATGAAAATGTGAAAAATAAACTTGCAACTTAACTTAAAAAAATGAATGGTAGTGATACAATGCATGAGAGAGAGAGAGAGAGAGAGAGAGAGAGAGAGAGAGAGAGAGAGAGAGAGAGAGAGAGAGAGAGAGAGAGAGAGAGAGAGAGAGAGACACACACACACACACACACACACACACATAGAGGGAAGGAAGGAGGAAGGGGAGAGGGAAATATTCGTTTTAGTGCCCCCAAAAAAGTAAGGAAATGTCTGCATACATTATCCTTAAGTAGGGGCTCCGTACCCTTATTGAGAGAGAGAGAGAGAGAGAGAGAGAGAGAGAGAGAGAGAGAGAGAGAGAGAGAGAGAGAGAGAGAGAGAGAGAGAGAGAGAGAGAGAGAGAGATAGCCGAATACTCTTATATCTTGACCGTTGAAGCGTTTTACCCAAATAG
>JAXIVD010006811.1:20000-22481 GCA_036785275.1 Cancer borealis | reverse complement strand
CTATTGACTCATAGATTAATTCACATAAACATGAGTCATCACACAAACACGCAATTTTATAGAGTAACTAGTAAATAATACAAATATATTATGTACCGTTTTTATTTTTTTATTTTATTTACGTAAATCGGTTATCTACTTTTTCCTTACCTGCGTCCTCTTATATTTCCTTCCACTCTTACCTTCCTTCCTCACCTACTTCAATTACCTGCCGCGCCAACCGTTCATCTGAGGAGGGATGAACACTCTTCCTGCTCCTCTTGGCTCACTCTCTATTTTTTTTTAGTCCTCCCTTCCTTTTTATTCTTCTCTTCCTCTTACTTCTTTCCATTTCCCTCTTTCATGTTTTCCTTTATTTGTCTATTTTCATTATTTTTTTCATTTTTTGTTTTTTCTCTTTCATTTCCTTTTTTTCCTCTTTAAAGTTGTTTTTTTTATTTGTTTTTCTTTTTGGTTTGATTTATTTTGTTTTTTCTCTAATTTTTTTCGTTTTCTTTTTTTTGTATTTCCTATTGTCTCTTTTCGTCTCATTATTTCCTTTATTTTGTTTTGTTATGTTTTCTTATCCTGTCCTTTGGTCTCGTGTTTCATTTACTCTTCCTTTCTATGTCGATTTCAATTATTTTCTTTGATTCCTTTTCCTTCTCTGGAATAAAAACAGAATAGTAATATCTTAGAAAGTCTAGGAAAAAAAGGACGAACATTCATCAGCAAATGTAAAAATAAAAAAAAAAGTTGAATTGCTTATTTAATCAGATTAGAATACGTTTAAACTACTTGATACAACAAAAAATAGTCATAGAAAATTAAAAGTAAAATTATCTTAAATCAAACGAGACATGAATATAAAACAGTACAACGACACAAGACAAGACACAAAAAAATAGATACAAATAGGAAAGCTTTTAAAAGTCAAATAAAGAAATATATATAAACTAAAACAAGAGGTAAACAAACTAACCACAGAGGCACACAGATCAAAGTTACCGCCGCCTTCACAGCCTCATTCCTTCCGCCGCTTTTAACAGGTGACTCGCCAATCGCTTTTGAGTCCTGCCAATCATAGCTGATCCCGCCACCCGCACGTATAATTACAGCCACGTGTTAGTGTTGGCTCCTGAGGTAGGGAGAGAAGGAAGGAGGGGGAGAGAAGGGAGGGATGGGGAGAGAAAAAGGAAGGGAGGGGAGAGGAAGGAGATATTAGAACCTGTCGCCCTTAATTGTCACCCGAACACACATCAGACTCCGGTCACCGCCACACGTCGCCTTCTGAGCCAAGGGATGATTTGCTTGTCTAAATGTTGTTCTCGGGGCACCGGTGGAGGAGGTTCAGGCTACAGGAGAAGGAACGAAAGGAGGGGATGTAAGGGAAGCTAAGACGTGGTACTGGTGAGGAAAGAGTAGACAGGTAACAGGTGGAAGGGCGGTGGAGGTGGATAGAGGTAAGTGGAGGGCGTGGCGTGGTCAGTGGATCAGGTTTTGTGTTTTTTTTCATCTTGTGTATTAGATCAGATAAGTAAGTGGTGAAGCAGTGTTGTTTGTATTTGTATGCACGTGGCACAGTGTGTTCCTGATAAGCAGTTCCATTATGTGAACGTTCGTGTTTGTACGGTAAAAAAAAAGGTGTTTATATGTGTGTGTGTGTGTGTGTGTGTGTTGTGTGTGTGTGTGTGTGTGTGTGTGTGTGTGTGTGTGTGTGTGTGTGTGTGTGTGTGTGTGTGTGTGTGTGTGTGTGTGTGTGTGTGTGTGTGTGTGTGTGTGTGTGTGTGTGTGTGTGTGTGTGTGTGTGTTGTGTGTGTGTGTGTGTGTGTGTGTGTGTGTGTGTGTGTGTGTGTGTGTGTGTGTGTGTGTGTGTGTGTGTGTGTGTGTGTGTGTGTGTGTGTGTGTGTGTGTGTGGTGTGTGTGTGTGTGTGTGTGTGTGTGTGTGTGTGTGTGTGTGTGTGTGTGTGTGTGTGTGTTGTGTGTGTGTGTGTGTGTGTGTGTGTGTGTGTGTGTGTGTGTGTGTGTATATATATATAATATATATATATATATATATATATATATATATATATATATATATATATATAGAGAGAGAGAGAGAGAGAGAGAGAGAGAGAGAGAGAGAGAGAGAGAGAGAGAGAGAGAGAGAGATAGAGAGAGAGAGAGAGAGAGAGAGAGAGAGAGAGAGAGAGAGAGAGAGAGAGAGAGAGAGAGAGAGAGAGAGAGAGAGAGAGAGATAAAAAGATAGAAAGATACAGATAGAAACATAGATATATGAATATATATGAATATATGTATATATATATATATATATATATATATATATATATATATATATATATATATATATATATATATATAGTATATATATGTATATAATATATATATATATATATATATATATATATATATATATATATATATATATATATATATATATATAATTTTCCTTACCTGAATACTTGCATTCTTGTTATATTACTATTGTTATTATTATTG
>JAXIVD010006811.1:12500-15000 GCA_036785275.1 Cancer borealis | reverse complement strand
ACCATTCCCCTCCCGCCCTATATCACCTGTGTCTCCCTAACCTTTCCTCCCCTTCCCTTCCGTACGCCACCTCTCTCCTCCCCTCCACCTTACCTGTCCAATACTTCATCTGCCCATTTACCTCCTCCGCCTCCCTCGTCTTCTTACCCTATTACCTCATCTGTCCACCATTCCCCCATACCTCACCTGTCTTCCTGTGTGTACCCCTCGTCCACCTCCCCAACTGTCTCTCGATCCCATGGGAAAACTTAGAACTATGCAATAATTGGTACACTTTACCTTTTTATCCAACACGCAGGCCAGTTTGACCGCCTCCACACCATTCTAAAAAGCTGCCTCTGCTAAAGATTGCTCAGAATTTTGATATAACGAACAAAGACTCGTATTAGAAAATTAGTGTAAAAAATAAAATAAAAAAAACTCATATATAAGTTACTAATACTTTGAAGTTTAAGAGAACGATTTTTGTTTTTATAATTGTAAACTTTACCAACGCAACGCATCCGAGGCAGCTGCTGTATCACTGTTCAATCTGAGAACCATTGATGCATGAAGTGAGTAAAGGTATAACGTGTGAGTGGATGTTCATATAACTTCTCCCCCAGAAAGTATTGGCTAAGCTCGCGTCGGTTACTCAATAATATAATTCCTGCTAAACAAAAGGATGTGATTCAGATAACTCTTATATGTAGGTTGTCAGTATATTGTTGTTGTTAGTGCGAAGCTGTCTCACTCTTATTACCTAAGTGCTAAGTGCCCTTTACTTTGACTTGATGTAAATATTTCCTTGTGTGCTTCGTCGTATGTTAGAATCAAACATTACAATTTACGTTAAGTTATAGATGTAAAGTATTTTGTGTTTCCTCCTTCACTGTGCTGGAAAAACGAACAATATCACAACACTGTAATGAAAACAACGATCCCTTAGTTTTTTGTAGCGCAGGAAGAGCCCCTCCCTCGCTCCCCTCCCTCGTCCCCCTCCCTCGCCCCCGGTCCCCCAGCTAACCTTTTGCTGGCCTCGCTGCCCCAGACCCCCGCGGGTGCCCCACAGCTGCCCCGCATACACCATCAGGCGGAGAAGGGTCGCCCACGGGGTCACAACTATCGATAAAAAAGACTACTAACCTGCTCCTTCCCCTCCTTAACCCCCCTCCTCCCCGTCCTCCCTCCCCGCCTGTCCTCCTTCTTCCTTCATCCTCCTCCTCCTCCTCATCCCTTCTCTCTCTCTCGCTCTCGCTCTCTTTCTCTCCTTCCTCTTAGCCACATGTTGACCAGCAGCCCTGATTACCACCACCACCACCACCACAGTAAGCATAACACTTGTATATTGTATTTAAGGGATGAACGATAATAACTTTCAACATCATTAACTATTCAGCATCCGGTTTAAGATGTTCCTTATTGCCTAATCCTTCCTCCTCCTCCTCTTCCTCCTCCTCCTCCTCCTCCTCCTCCTCCTCCTCCTCCTCCCCTCCTCCTCCTCCTCCTCCTCCTCCTCCTCCTCCTCCTCCTCCTCCTTTTCCTCCTCCTCCTCCTCCTCTTCCTCCTCTTTCTTAAGTTTAAGCATCAAAGAGCAGCTGTTTACACCTACTTAAGCTTATTTTCCAGGCATTTCCAGGTGTGTCTTTCTTCTTGTAGCTCTTTTTTTTCCCACCTAATTAAATTATCGTTCTTTCCCTTCCTTGTCTACTTCCCTTGTCCTTCTCCTTCCTCTTCCCTTCCTCCCACCTGCCTGTTTGCCCTTTTTCTCCTCATCCACCTTCGCCACTTCCCACCGCGTTAGTGAAGTGGTTAGGTTAGCGTTGCCACTCTCATCCCCGGTTCGAATCCCAGCCAGTGTAACCAAGGCAGGTGAGAATGCCCATCCCTGCCAGTCCATCCCACATCCTTGTTTGGTTCAGCGGTGTGTCCTTCAGGTAGTATTTGGGAAAGGTAATCGCGGTAACCCAGATGACGTAGATGTTGGGAGTATAGTGCATAACAGATTGCATGAATTCCCCCCGTAAAAAAAAAAAAAAAAAAAAAAAAACAGGTTGGACTACATCAGCTATGCAATGTAACCTTTTTATCTCTGTTGGAAATCATTCGTATCTCTCTCTCTCTTTCTCTCTTCACTGATTTCAGTTAAACATTCCTCCAGCTCCTCTTACTGTCTAACCTTTGTCTTTCCCTCTGTCTCTCCTCTCATCTTTCCTCCATCTATACCAACCTTTCACTATATCATACAGCTCCTCCACTGCCTCCTGCTCCTCCTCTATACTCCTTACTCCCAAATCGCTCTCCTTCACCCCTCCACCTGCCTCGCCCTTCGCCCTCTTCTGACCCTCCTCACCTCCACACGCCCCCTAAACATCACCCCAGTCACCCCCGCTTCCCCCTCCCTCCTGTCGGCCAGCTGTGGGTCTCGGAGATGCCCGAGGCGGCTCAGAGGCAGTGATCACGTGACCCAACATCCGGCAGCTGCACGCTTTGGCAGATGCACAGCTGATGGCGGAAGGCG
>JAXIVD010006811.1:0-7500 GCA_036785275.1 Cancer borealis | reverse complement strand
GAAGCTGCAAAAGGCGGTCAGGTAAAGGAGTTAAGGCGGTCGGTTCATGTTTTCCTTTCAATCACCATATTAATTGCGTCTTTCCGGAACACCTGTATGTAATCTGTTTAACGTCTGTTCCAGGTAATTATTTTATATGCTACTTATTCCATGTTAAGTTGGTGCGGTTGTGTTGTTGGCGGGAAGGTTTGTGTCATTGTTAAGTTAGCCTCTGTTATGCTGCCTTGTGTTAGGTTACATGAGTTGCTCCTTGTATTTTTTCCTGGTTATTAAAGAAAAGGAAAGGCAGTAAGATGCAGTAATTGTATTCAAGAGGCCACCCGCTCTCTCTGTCTGTCTGTCTAGCTGTCTGTCTGTCTGTCTGTCTTCTTTCTTTTTTTTCTCTCTTTCATGTTTTGTGTCTGGTCTGCTTTTATTTTGCTGTTATTTTTGTTTATTGTTTTCCCTTTAAGCATCGTCTGTTTGTATCTTTGTCTAGGTGTATACTCCTATTACTCTATAAAGAATTTAGTATTATTTTATTTTTCAATCTCACCGAATTATTATTTGTTTTATTTTTGAGGATAGTTAAGTCTTTTCTTATATTCCTCCTCCTCCTCCTCCTCCTCCTCCTCCTCCTCCTCCTCCTCCTCCTCCTCCTCCTCCTCCTCCTCCTCCTCCCTCCTCCCTCCTCCTCCTCCTCCTCCTCCTCCCTCCTCCTCCTCCTCCTCCTCCTCCTCCTCCTCCTCCTCCTCCTCCTCCTCCTCCTCCTCCTCCTCCTCGTGCAGTTCTAGGAAAGGCAGTACAGACAAAGAAGAGACAAGAATCAGGTGAATAAGTTGAGTTATAATCAATGGTTGGATGGAGAAGGAAAAAGGAGAAGAGGAAGAGCAGGAATAGAAGAATAAGAAAAAAAGCCAAGAAAAGGGATTAAAAGCAGGGAAGATGAGCTGAAGGAGGGAGAGAAAAGTAGATGAGGGAAAGCAGGGAAGGGAGGAGGAGGAGAAGGAGGAGGAGGAGGAGGTGGAGGAGGAGGTGGAGGGAGGATGGAAAGACTGTAAGGACACTGGACACTGGACACCCTCGCCTTGTCTCAGTCTGGGAAGGTGACGCGAACAAAGGAAGAACACAAAGACCTTTATGAAGACAAGACAGATGGAGGCCACTTTGAGAGAGAGAGAGAGAGAGAGAGAGAGAGAGAGAGAGAGAGAGAGAGAGAGAGAGAGAGAGAGAGAGAGAGAGAGAGAGAGAGAGAGAGAGAGAGAGAGAGAGAGAGAGAGAGAGAGAGAGAGAGAGAGAGAAGAAGAGAAATAGAGATATAGAGAGACATCAGCCAGTAACCTTTACACTAACATTTGCAAAGATAAGATTGAGAAATACCAATTAGTACTTCACCCTCTGCTGTCAGCGCTGGAACATGCAGGAACGAAGAGAGAGAGGAGAGAGAAAGGAAGGAGAGAGATAAAGATACAGAAAGAGAGGAAGGGAGGGGAGGGAGGGAAGAAGGGAGAGAGGGAGGAATAGTAAAAGTGACCCACCCTTCTATTACTACCTTCAGTGAGGGTGTTGGAAGCTGTTAACGCCTTGTAAATCGATTCTTGTTACAGACCTACGACTAATTCTTCCCCTTGTTAATTAAAGGAGGTGAGGGCGTGGTGGTGGTGGTGGTGGTGGTGGTGGTGGGTGGGTTTAAGTAGCACTCAAAGTTGTGGTTTTAGTGCAAGTGGTCATGATGATAATAATGGTGATGGGGTTATGTTTTTCCCTCGTGTTTTGGGAATGGTTATAGCGGCTTAACATGATTTGTGGGTCACGACTCAGCCTCTGGAGGAGTGTACTGTGTTGACGCTGAAGGTGGAGGCGATGCACAGGGAGGTGAAGAAGTGGTGAGTGTTTCTGGGTATTGAAAGCGGTGTTGAAGATGTTAGTGTGAAATGGTGGTGGTGGTGGTGGTGGTGGTGGTGGTGGTGGTGGTTGTGGTTGTGGTTGACGTGTCCTTTCAAGCATCATCGTCAACATCAATCAGGTAAGGCAAGGCTGTTCTCACCTGGGAATACCTGAGCGAGACACACCTTTACAGTACTTCAATTATTCTTCAGCATCACTAGTTACAATATGTCATCCATTCTTCCTCAGGTAATATTCTTCCTTGGGTATATTTCTACACTCGTTCATCACAATATTGCTTTCCTGCCGCAGTCAATTTACCTAGAAGTCACCTGGAGTCTAGTACGAGGACCTGAAGCCGGCACTACCTCAGGGGAAAGTAGAATTAAATCACATGCTTGTTATTTACAGCGCCATCTATCTCCAGGTGTGCTTGTCACGTTGGGATATCGAGGAGAAATCTGGATTACATGTATTAGTGAGCGGCTATTTCAAGTGCCGTAGCAGAGGCGGCCATTAGGTGACTTCTGAGATCCGCTAATAGACTATAACACCAATGGAAAAGGTCAGTCTCCGAGGTACCCCGTATTTACACCGTATTTACCCCGTGGAAGGTCAGGATCCCGCGGGCAGGGTCACAGAATTGGCTCAAGGGAGAGGGATTGCTCTCCTCTGGCTCTTCTTACTCTTACTCCCCAGCGATCTATATTCTCTCGGTCATCTCCCTCAGGATGCAGTGCACTTTTTTTTATGTCCTTTGTGTTGTTATTACTATTTGTCATTCTGTGTTTCCGTCTCTTTTTTTATTATTTTGTTACTCGTAAATAACATTCTCAAGGCGTCTGTTTTGTGTCTACTTTTGTATTCTAATTCACTTTTGGTTTATAAGATACTTCTTGGATAGCTATATGTGTTCGTTTTATATTTTGTTGACAGCAATTTCGATCATAATTATTGTCTCACTCGCAGGAGAGTTGCAATAGAAGTAACATTTATAGATTGTCAGTTGTCATTTGCTAATCATTACTCACCTGTCCTATCTGATCACCTCAGGACCACAAGTATGCACTAATTCAGACGTGTGGCACAAGCTAATGCCTTCAGGACCGTCACATTAAACTATGAAGTCACAAGATCATAAAAAAAATCCTTCAACACCTCTCTTAATCCCAGCCCTTCTGTCCTCTCTCCCCTCGTATCCTTCATGTATTAACTCCACCTAAAGTAACGTCCTGTCAGCATCCTACGCCTGACAGGAACTCTTGCACTGCCGTCAGTATACCTCAGTTTCAGTACCGTGGGAAAGGTAGGACGCAGCGCTGGGCAGGTGTGTGTGGGCGGCTGCTGTACACCTGTGGGAGCTGAGGTGAGTTGGGAGGTGGGTATGGCGAGGTCAGGTCAACATAGCGGGCATAGATTAAGCCGTACGGTGAAGGAGTCGTGGGAAGAGAAATTACTGATGATAAGGAAAGTTTAATAAAAGAATGTGGTCATCTTTACTGTGTTGTTAATTTTTTTTGTTATATTTTTTTTCTTCTCTCTCTTTATCTGCTGGCTTATCTAAGTAAGTTTTGCTCGTTAAGTTTTACGTTTATACCTTTTATATCTTTCTTTCTTCATGGTCTTGTTGCGTTGTTATTTGTGGATAATTGATTTTTAGTTATTCATTTACTAATCTAAAAAACTGGAGTTGAAATTGAAGATGTGTTGATGTTCTTCGTGTATGTATGTACGTGTGTGTGTGTGTGTGTGTGTGTGTGTGTGTGTGTGTGTGTGTGTGTGTGTGTGTGTGTGTGTGAGTGTGTGTGTGTGTGTGTGTGTGTGTGTGTGTGTGTGTGTGTGTGTGTGTGTGTGTGTATGTGTGTGTGTGTGCGTGTGCGTGTGTGAGCGTGTGTGTGTATATGTGTGTATATATGTATGTATGTGTGTACGTACGGGACACTAGATATATCTCTCAAGATCATCATCAAGACAACATGCTGGGCGGCGAGAGGCAAGACGATGGGGCTTCATCCTTCTTTGTCCCGCCGCCGCCCACACAGGCAGACCAAGACCCGCCTC
This sequence comes from Cancer borealis, assembly GCA_036785275.1. Lineage (NCBI taxonomy): Eukaryota > Metazoa > Arthropoda > Malacostraca > Decapoda > Cancridae > Cancer > Cancer borealis. Next base: position 3,573 of record JAXIVD010006811.1, on the reverse strand, counting down.
TACACGCCTGCCTCCACGCCCACGCCCACGCCCACCTCCACCTGTTATGTCCCCTGCGCACCTGTGGAATGAAGCATGACAGTGGCAAGATGAAGCACTTAAGCAATTCGTTAACATATTTTTTTTCCTGATAGATGAGAAGGAAGAGGGAGGAGGAGGAGGAGGAGGAGAAAGAAGAGGAGAAGGAGGAGGAGGAGGAGGAGGCTGGTGCTCGCTGCGTGGGGTCTGAGAATCAAGGGTCAGTCACTCTTTATTGATGGTTTTTGTTTGTCCATAATTCCGGAGTCACCAGACCAATCACTGTGTTCTTGGAGTGACCACTGCCCTTCCTGCCACCCATGTGTATGTGTTTATGTGTGTGTGTGTGTGTGTGTGTGTGTGTGTGTGTGTGTGTGTGTGTGTGTGTGTGTGTGTGTGTGTGTGTGTGTGTGTGTATGTGTGTGTGTGTGTGTGTGTGTGTGTGTGCCAGAGTGGGTCGTCACATCCGGCCCGGGGCTCCGTACTGTTGCGTGCCGTCTTGAGGGAATTCAGTCAAGAAGTTTTGTTAATAGTAAACGTATTAAATAGTATGCAAATTAAAATGTGGATATTATAAGGAGTTCTGGACGTGGCGGTGAGGGCGCGTCACGGCGTGAAACCATAAACACAACCCATTGGCAAAAAAGGGAACTACTTTTTTGCGCGCGGGAAGAATCTCTCCTGACAAGTACTTTGCATACGCTTATAGGCGGCCGACAAGGGTGCTGCGTGTCGGGGTTGGCGTCAGACATCCTCCGCGAGGCTTCTACGTGGATGCTTGAGATGAACGCGTTGCAGGGCCTCGGAGCCACCTGTTGAGGGCCGCTGGATGGGCCGTCATAATCAAGTTGACGCCGCCGCCGTCTCGCCTCCGCCGCTATCTGGACGCATCACCGCCTCCCGCTGCTCACCAACGAGATAACGCGGAGCAGAGATGCGTCAGGAGCACCGCTGATAAAGTGTTGCAGTAGAGGCGCTCAGGTGTTAGGTCCTCCTTTGATAAACTCCAAATTGGTTTCACCTGACGAGGCTCCAGTCCGCCCGCCCACCCCTCCCCTCCCCACCCTCCTGCCCCGCCGCCCAGATACTAGGTGAAGGCAGGCGATGAAGGCTCGTCCAGGAAGACTGAATAAGTTTTCAGAAACTATGAAGCAAAAGTAATCATTATTAAATTATATTCAGCCAACATGACGATGGTAAGCACTCGAGAGACAGCAGAATGACGGGCGTCGGGAGGGAGGGAAGGAATGGAGGGAAGGAGGGAGGGAGGGAAGGAGGGAGAGTGAAGGAAGAGGAATGGTCTTAATGCATCAACCCTCCACGCTGGGAGCACTGAGGCGTCCATTGCACTACACCTGCCTCACCTGGCCGCTCCCTCAATCATCAGGGAGCAGCGGGAGTGACACAGGTAACGCGAAACTCACCTGTGCGTGTCATCAGCAGCAACAGGTTGGCGCCCTTCTCCCCTTCACTAATTACCTCTCAAGCAGGTGAGGAGATGAGAAGAAGGCAGAGAGAGGAGCAGGAGGAGGAGAGGAGGAGAAGGAGAAGGAAGAGAGAGAAGCAGGAGGAGGAAAAGGAAGAGAGAAGCAGGAGGAGAAGAGACCAGGAATAGATGAGGTGAAACTAGCGAGGAAGAGGACAGAGTACAGAACGAAACTAAGAGTCGCTGCTAAATACGTCTTGACAGTGAGCATCATCAACACACTGTTCCAGCGAGGTTGTGTAATCGGAGGAACACATCAAAGTCTCTTAAAACGCGTTGTATCACCTAACACACATAGGGAATGTTACTGCAACTCCTCCTTGTGTTCCACCTTGCCCCACCGCCCTCAGGATCAAATCAACAGAGCTTAATTAGAGACAGCTGGAGACTACTTGTGTGGGCCCGGCCGTCCCTGGGTGTTCAAGGCGATCAGAATGGACCAGAGACGCCGAGAATGTGATTAAATCCTTCTCGAATGCAGATGAGAATGCTGATGAGGGCATGATTAGCTCTCTCTTACCCCGAAGGCTCTGTGTCGGGTCATGGGAAGTTGGGGGATGGGGAAGGGGTGTGGGGGAGTGGGGTGAAGGGCTGGTTTCACATAGGATGACATAGGAAGAAGAAATGTCATAGTAACCTCACCTGCAGTTCCATTATCTTCCCTTCTGACCTAACTTGACCTGACCCGATCTACCTGTTGATTAATGTGATTTCTGATGCTAAATTACAAGAGGTTATGTGCTTCTTGTCTTGTTTGTTTCAACTTCTTTCTTGTGCGTACGTTATTTTCCCTTTATTTCCCTTTGTGTTTTGATCCTCTTCGATCTTCCACTTATCCATTCTATTGTATTTTCTTAATATAAACTTTTCATTGTAGTTTTTCCCTCTTCCCGAAACACTCCTCTTTTATTCCTCCAATATTTTTCTTTCTATCTATCTATCTGTCTATCTATCTATCTGTCTGTCTATCTCTCCCTCTTCTGCAATACACTTCTGATCAAGTCATCTCTGCGACTTTTTTTCCTCTTTCCACACTGCAGACAAGTTTTCGTTGTACGTCCAGCCAAGGATTGTAACACGTAATAAGCAAGTGTTGAGAAAAGTAAACATACACACTAAAACCAGAAGAAAAGGAAGAGGAGGACGAGGAGGAGTAGGAGGAGATGAAGGTATTTATCGAGATGGAGAGATATTAAACTCAGTCACGATGATATAGAGGAGGCAAGTATGAAATTGGTTAGTCAGAGTTTATATACAAAGTCAGCTATTGCCTCTGTATTCAGGTGAGGAGAGGTGAGGTTAGGTTAGGTTAGGTTATGTGAGCTGAAGAAAACTTATGTTGCAGGAACGTGATGTCTTTCCCGCAGAGTAGGTGGAGGAAGTAAAGATTGAGAGGAAAGAGGAGGAGAAAGTGGAGAAGGAAGAGAAAGGAAAAGTGTTGGAAAATTATAAGATCTTGAAGAAAGGAGAGAAAAATAAGCTAAAGCAGGAAGAGAAGAAGAGAGTGGAGAAGGAAAGGAAGGTGGAAAAAGAAGGAAGAAAGAGAGAAGTTGGAGGGAAATAAAAATATATCAAAGAAGAGAAGAGAAACAAAGTGGAGAAGAAGAGAAGAGCGTCCGCTACCTTCCCTTTCCTTTCCTTCCCTTCTCTTTTCCTTCCCCTCACCACTCGTTCTCTCTCCTGGTCTTCTTTCCTCCCCTCACTTTTAACCGTTAATCTCCTGTTTCTTCTTTCTTTGCTCCTTCGATGCCCTGAGTTTTCATTTTTTTCGTTGTTCAAGGACATATTTTTTGGGATGCAGTTATACACTTTTTTTTGTCATTTAGTATGATATATCTTACGTCTCAATTTTTTCTATCATGCTTATTTAAATGCTCTTTCTTTATTTCATCCATTCCTCCTCCTCCTCCTCCTCCTCCTCCTCCTCCTCCTCCTCATCCTCATCCTCATCCTCATCCTCCTCATCCTCCTCCCTAACACATCATGAGGTGGAGAAGGCGTGAAGAGCAAACAGACGCGGGCGGATTAATGCATAAACAAAAGATGATTTGTTACTTCTGCAACCTCTC
>JAXIVD010006810.1:7500-22490 GCA_036785275.1 Cancer borealis | reverse complement strand
TACCGTCACACTGTATGCTACACTAACATAATCAAATATATTAGATAATCACTAAATATGTATACAACAACAAAGACACACATTGAAAAATTCATCAGAGGTAATATCACTTCCCTTCCCTTCTTAACCTTCACCTTCCCTGACTCTCCCTTGTCAACACGCTTCCCCCTGACAAGGCACACAGTGGCACTCCGCGTGTTGACCCAATCACAGCCATTCACGTGAGGCCAGTCATTACCTGCTATTCACACGGAGGCCACAACAAGCACCACTGACGCCGTGTATGTGTGTGTGTGTGTGTGTGTGTGTGTGTGTGTGTGTGTGTGTGTGTGTGTGTGTGTGTGTGTGTGTGTGTATGTGTGTGTGTGTGTAAATATGTATGGGAGGCAAAATTATTCTACCTTTCCCCTCCCTGTTCTTCCTGTGTGTGTGTGTGTGTGTGTGTGTGTGTGTGTGTGTGTGTGTGTGTGTGTGTGTGTGTGTGTGTGTGTCCCTTCAGGCTGTCACTCGCCCTCCTCTTTCCCTGTAGTCATCGTGGGTGGGACGGACAAAAAAAGATGATGACAGGGAAAAGAGGAAGATGAATGCAGTGAGGGTGTTTTGGTGGGGGAGCTAAACATTAGAATCGTTGGAAACTTTTCATGTGTTGATTATCGTTTCACCTGCTCCCCTCCCTCCTCTCTCTCTCTCTCTCTCTCTCTCTCTCTCTCTCTCTCTCTCTCTCTCTCTCTCTCTCTCTCTCTCTCTCTCTCTCTCTCTCTAACGTTTGGACAGAAAGAGAGAAAAAACTAGAAGGTGGCAAGATTACTCGTATGGGCCATATGCAAATAAAGAAGAAGAGGAGGAGGAGGAGGAGGAGGAGGAGGAGGAGGAGGAGGAGGAGGAGGAGGAGGAGGAAGAGGAGGAGGGAGTAGATGCCGATATTAAAATTCCTCAAACACCTCTCCTCCCTCCCTCTCCCTCCTTCTTCCTCCCGCTCTGACGCGCACACATTAAAGTAAATTCATTCATGAACTCGAGGGGGCAGTGTCGGGCGGAGGGGGGGCGGAGGGGGGTTGGGGGGGGCTGAGGGAGGCACAGAGGAGAAGATGGAAGCGAATCACAACTGAGAATTGGAAGAAGGGGAAGGAAGGTGAATAGAAGAAAATTATGATGAAGGATTGAAGGAAGGAAGAGAAGCAAATAATGAGAAGGATTGAAATTCACAATGTAGAAAATTTAATCAGGTTCCATAAAATATAAGAAAAAAAAAGCTAAAAATAAAGATTTAACGTATTATTTAAGGTGAGTTTTAATCCTCTCTCTCTCTCTCTCTCTCTCTCTCTCTCTCTCTCTCTCTCTCTCTCTCTCTCTCTCTCTCTCTCTCTCAGCAAACTTCCGTCACTCACGTTCACGCAGCTGTATCCAATCCGTCATTCATTCCCCTTACTCCCTCCCCTCACCCTGCCACCACTCCCTCCCCTCACCCTGCCACCACTCCCTCCCTCACCCTGCCACCACCCCCTCCCTCACCCTGCCCCGCCTCCTGCCTCCAGTCTAAATGTCGAGCTCCTGGAACCAAGACCGACAAAGCCTCCGACGCCAGCCACGCCCCTGGACTCTGATGGGAAGTGTCAGATAAAAGCTATGGCGGACAGGTGCTCTAAGGGACCCCAGCTAAAAAAGGCGCCTTCAGAACCAACCCTAGTCCGATGTGTGGCTGCTAGGTGGTGGTGGTGGTGGTGGTGGTGGTGGTGGTGGTGGTGGTGGTGGTGGTGGTGGTGGTGCTGGTGGTGGTATAAGAGGCAAAGGCGTGCTTAACAATACTACGTGTTGATCTATAGTGGCAGTAACAGTAATATATGACATAGTATATGGTGCTTAGAATGGCTTGGAGGGAGGGAGGGAGTAGGTGTGGGCGGGAGGAGGGAGAAGAAAGGCGGTAAAGAGGGAGTGTAAAGGAGAAGAGTAAAGAGAGAGAAATAACTAACTTAAACAGCAGGTAAAGCAGATGATGAAGGAGGCGAGGCTGAATTACCTACTGGAAGCATATAATTTTTCTGGTCTTTCTTCTGACAGGTTGGCAGGGCGCGAGGCATCCAAAGGGCGGGGCAGGAAAGATAAGAACATCCAACAGCAGGAGGCACAGCAGAAGGGAAGCCTCTTGACCTTACCACTTCCTCGCAAATCAAGATAAGGAGCCATGGAATCTTATGCAATCTCATTAACCTGCCCTTGAAAGGATGCAAGGGACGGGATGCAGAGTAATTGCCTTCTAGAGAGACACTGTTATGGATTTAAAAACATCCATCTAAGAGCTAATTCATCCACGGGGAAGAGTTAAATAACAATAAAAATGTTCCCAATCACTGACACCCATTCACTGCTGGACAAATAAAGTCACTCTGATATGTATCGCGCCACGAAGCCTTTTGCCACTGAGCTGAACATTAAACCCCCACATCCTTTAACCCCCACCCGCCCCTGGTCATAATGGTGGGCAGGGGCCGGGTGGTGGGCCGGGTTGTAAGGTCGGTTCAGGGTCTATTGTATGGAGATGTCCTGCTTGGGAAGGTGGATGGGCCAGTGATGTATGGAGGGGAAGGAGGGCGCGACCTTGGAGAATGACTGGAGGGAGGAAGACAGTCAGTGGAAGACAGGGAGGGTGTAGTGTGTGTTGAGGAAGAGGTGAAGCTACGAGACCATCCTGCAGGACTGCCTGATGGGAACACCTGATAGCCCTCTGCGGGTCCTTAAAAGGTTATTTACATTCTTGTTAATAGAGGTTTTACGATCGTATTGGAGGATGCGTGTGTAGGGGCGGCAGGAACCATCGGCTGGTGGATGCTTACTTATTGCCTTACCCTCGCGTCTGCCTGTCAAGAATAGTAGTTTTTGCTTTAGAAAAATTCATTGCTACATAGTATTTCGTTGCTCTAAAAAGTATTGAATCTGGGTATGGCTTCAAGACGTTTTATCAACGCTCGCTGCTTCACTTACGTTGGTTCGCTTCTGTTTTATTGTTCTGGTGCCCGAGTGGTCCCTTCATAAAGCCGCCGCCAGCCCCGTCCCGCCCCTGCCACTGCTTTCCACGCCCCCTCACCACCCCCTCCCCCTCCGTCCTGCTACACACTTCTTCAGTATTAAAAATTCCTCAACTTTATGTGCTCAATATCCAAGTCTTTATCATGCTATAAATCCTCTACTGGCACCATCAAGACTGCCAACTCAGGTTTTAAGCTTAACTCGATGGAGGCAATTTGTTTCGAGGCTGTTACGCTCCTGCGGGTGGCAAGTCCTTTGGCCGCAAGGCTTCTGTTAGGGTGACAAGGGAGAAGCTTCCACAGACATTTGATGAATAGGAAATGCCTCAAGCCCCACAGATCACATATTCACGACGGTCTGGTGTAAATAATGTAAGTCAGCAGCCAAACACACGGGTCACAAAGACACATGGTGACATTAAGACACACGCTGACACGGACACATGAATAACGAACGTAGAAGAAAGAAGGTAATTTGTTCACGAGGTGTTCTGGTATTTCAGGTTTTTTTTATTTTACCACCACCACCACCACCACCACCACCACCACCACCACCACCACCACCACCAACACTACCACCACCATCACCACCACCACCGTCTGGCACATAAGCAGGTTCTCTTCCTGTGTTTCAGTTCCTCGTGTTGCCGACGGGACTGATATAGCGAAGGTAAATGTCGAGCTTCAGCACCTCGCCTTACCACAACGCTTCCCAATGCTTGTATATATCACGTCCACAGACGCTGCCTCGCCTGTCTTTACCATGTGGTGGGAGAGATCAGTTTCCGAGCATGCAAAACCCCACCAGTGTATAGCAGAACCATACATCTCTACAATTTAAACCATACAAGCCAGGAAGATAGAAAGTTTAAGTCTACAAAGCTTGGCAATTTTGTCACGACCGAACAGATACATAAACTTTAGAAACATAGGCCTGGGAATGTTACTTGAGCCAACTTTCACGTACAACTTCTTGGTAAGCGTGTGTTGAGCAAAACCATAACGCCTTCCAAAAGTACGTGGCAAGCATAGAATTGTTTGATTTTCTTAAGGGCTGAGTCGGTTTCATACTTCCTTGACTGTGCGAGTGTAAAGAACATACGGTAAATTTAGCAAACTACACCACAACCATCACCACCACCACCACCATCACCATCATCACCACCTAAAGACTCGCAAGGTCACTCTCTGGAAGGTGAAGTACGTGAAAACCCGCTAGTGACCTCACCCGAACCGGTCCTTAATTCAACACCAACGTTGGACCGTGCGAGGTGTCGTGACCCCAAACTGCAGGTCGTGAAGAAGTCTCAGGAGGAGGAGGAGGAGGAGGAGGAGGAGGAGGAGGAGGAGGAGGAGGAGGAGGAGGAGGAGGAGGAGGAGGAAAGATGGTGGGGGAAGGAAGGGGGCGAGGAAGTGGCGGAGTAGAGAGCGCGACCTGACCTTCCTCATCACCTGTGACCCATCGGGAAGCGGATGGAGGTGAGTGTGAGACAGCAAGACTGACACACACAGGGACACACATACACACACACACACACACACACACACACACACACACACACACACACACACATACACACACACACACACACACACACACACACACACACACACACACAGTTATTGCAGCAGAGTGTGTATGGAGCTAATTCTGACGTACGTACTTACACACTTAAACCAACATGTGTGATAACAGCTCATTAGGCGATATTAACACTGTGTTCGATCGACTTATGAGTGTAACGAGAGGGAGGAACAAAGAAGCGTTACTGTGCAATGAAGCTTCTTATCATCTCTTTTTCTTTCTCTTCCCTTTTTCACACTTCATCAGTTTCAATCTGGAGGAAAAATACAGTTAACCACCTCACCCTGTCAATTACCTCGTGTGTGCTGATGTGTGTGTGTGTGTGTGTGTGTGTGTGTGTGTGTGTGTGTGTGTGTGTGTGTGTGTGTGTGTGTGTGTGTGTGTGTGTGTGTGTGTGTGTGTGTGTACGTGTGTGTGTAATCAAACAGCACACACCATTGTTTCTATCTAATTCACATTCACACACAGCTATTCACCACCACAAACATCTCCCGCTTCCACCTTGACAGTCACCTCCATCGGGTCGTCACTACCATCATCACTAAATCCACGCCAAGCATCGGGAAGGCCACACCAAGCTATGATCAACCAGCGACAATCTCATACACTTCCCTGAGACTCACCGTAAAACTCCACCCAACGAACGTAACATAAACAAAACGAGAACAAAATAACAATACATACACACATTTCCTATACACTATTGTAGCTAATCCTCGCAGGAAATCCATTACACTCCATTTTCATGCAGACACACGTATTTAGAGGAGAAAAAGAAGGACTGACCTTTTAGCAGCTTAGTCCTTATGGTTACAACTGCATTTATACTTTGTTTGCCCTCTGCTTGTGCCTGAGGATTAGGGAAACAGGGACCCGAAGGTAGTAGAAGGAAGAGGCCGCTCAGGGACGATCCTTGTGATAGGACGAATTTACGGCTGGTTGACGGCGTGGGAGTCGATAGCGGAAGGTCAAGGAGGGGAAGGAAGGGAACACAGTGAGGGGGAACGAAGGAAAAGCAGTAGGAAGGAAAAATAAATGGAGGAAAAGCAGGTGAAGCCGGAAGAGGAAATAAGAGAGATTTTTTGGGGTATTTGTAATTTTTCTATTTTCTTTTTCTTATGCTTCACATTTTGTTCTCGTTTTGTGTCTAACGTTGAGATTTAGAATACTTGTTACCGTATTTCCTGCGAGTCGTAAAGAGTGACAAAAAAAAGTAGTAATGAGGGAGGACTGAGAAATAAACACCATTTTTGGATACTTTATATGATGCAAACAAGGAGGAGGAAGAAATGGAGGAGGAGGAGGAGGAGGAGGAGGAGGAGGAGGAGGAGGAGGAGGAGGAGGAGAAGTTTTATTTCAGTTATTTTGTTGATTTCTTTAATTATTTTTTCTTCTCTGCTGTTATTTAATGTGTACAGATTCAGGATGTTCATAAGAAAAAAATATGTTATTATTGCCATTACCTGACCTCATATAATATTTCTTCTCCGATATATGTGTTAATCTTTTCTTTAATTTATATATATTACACTGCAATACACTTCATTAACTTCATTCCCACTACATTCTACTGTATGTTCATTTCCAGTTACACTCTTACTTACGTACATTATTTTCATTTCATTTCCTTCTCCTCTCCTTCTTTGCTTCGTCATCATCTCTCCCTTCCTTCCTTTACCATTCCCCTCAATCAACAAGTTTCTTCCTCCCTGCTCAGCTCCCCTCCGCCACATTTTTATGATAATCTCAGGGAGGAGAGGGGAGATTTTAGTCCCTCCCTTCTCCCTCCTGTCCCCTTAGAGCTTGTGTTACCTCCTACATTTCCTACTCCCCTATCTCAACCTCCTCCCTCTCCTCCTCTTCCTCCTCCTCGTCCTCCTCCTCTCTACATCCAGCTTTACACTCGCCGCGCGTAAAATATACCTTAATACAATATTGAATCACAGGTATATCTCACAGGTAAAAGGGGGAAGGGAGGGGACACGCCACGGCGGGAGTAAGGCAACAAATAGGAGTAATAACGGTGCAGGATAGGAAGGGGGACGGGTGGATACGGTGGGAAGGCAAGCGGGGGAGGGAGGGAAGGAAGGGACATCGGTAAAGGAAAGAGGGAGGTGGAAAAAGGGAACGTAAAAATGAAAGGAGAAAGATAGGAGTAAGGGGTTACAGGAGACACAGGTGAGGGAAGGCGGAGATATGGAAGGAAGGGAGGGAGGGAGGGAGGGAGGAAAGTATAGGGTAAATAAGAGGAGAGGCGGCAAAGAGGCACAGTTTCAAGGTTATGTGCAGTGAAAATATGTAAAGAAGAAGCATTATTAATATCCCAGAATGAATTACTTACTTTCCTTCTACATTATATTTCTACACAAGAACTTTCGATAAATAAGATGAAAACGTTTGTGTTCCCATGCATTGCAACGAGAGGTATTGGGTGAGAGATTTTTTGACAGATGAAATATGTGCAAGCAAGGATGTATTTCACGTTTTGATATGTGCAAGAGCAAACAATAGTCTCCCATATTTTTCAAGGAGAGGAAGGAAAAAAATGGGAGATGTAAATAACAATATATTCTAATGTCAACAGTGAACCAAGCGAGGGAGGGAGGGATAGTGTGTGTGTGTGTGTGTGTGTGTGTGTGTGTGTGTGTGTGTGTGTGTGTGTGTGTGTGTGTGTGTGTGTGTGTGTGTCTTTTCAGTGAGTGAGTGAAGGCTTACAAAAATGCTGATCCAGATTAACATTGAAACATATAGATATGAATTAAACAAAACCCTACCTTCCCTTCCCTCCCTTCCCCTTTCAGTCCCTTCAACCCCTTCAACGAGCCCCGTCAGCACTCACCCGACGTAGCGGGAGAGGAGAGAAGAGCACTGAGAGGGGTGGCCATGAAGTGTGTGTGGGGTGGAGAGAGAGAGAGAGAGAGAGAGAGAGAGAGAGAGAGAGAGAGAGAGAGAGAGAGAGAGAGAGAGAGAGAGAGAGAGAGAGTGTGTGCGTGTGCGTGTGTGTATGTGTGTGTGTGTGTGTGTGTGTGTGTGTGTGTGTGTGTGTGTGTGTGTGTGTGTGTGTGAGAGAGAGAGAGAGAGAGAGAGAGAGAGAGAGAGAGAGAGAGAGAGAGAGAGAGAGAGAGAGAGAGAGAGAGAGAGAGAGAGAGTATCAGGTATAGAGTTCCCCTCAAAATCTTTCCCCCACCTGATTAGCTGCCTCGTCTTGGGGCTTCGCAGTGCTTAGACCCGAGCCACATTCAGCCACGACTCAAGAAACCTGTTTACTTGGAGGCGAGATGTCAGGAATATTTTTACCTAAGAGCTTTGGATGAGAAGAAAAAAAATATTCGAAGGCATCTTTTTTATCAAGTACATAACAAAATCCACGTGTGGGATTCTCCTGCCTCGTCACTACACCATTACGACTACCTACGTACCTACCTACACCTACACTCGCGGCAAAATAAAGTACTTCATAACTACATACATTTTCCACTGCCGCACCTTGCCATAAGCACGTTCGCAGGGAAAACATATCACGTTACTCAACTTCTACAAACAACCTTTGGAATGCATTGAAGAAGCGAGTAAAAACCTTAAACAGACCTCGAAGCCTGTTATCTCCTTCTGCACACACGGGAGTCTGACAGTTGTTATTTCTACTGGCAATACACTTGATCACGAGAACCTTCAACTGGGCCCACAAACGCGTGATATCCTGCAACATGACATCAGGTGGTGACGTGAGTCCGTTCGCAGAGTGCTCGTCGCCGCGGCAGGAGGAAGGCTAATACAAGGCCGGCATCTGGAGTCCACGACGCTAACACGCTGCCGTCCACCGCTTGACATAGTGAATAGGTCGTCCACTAGGGTGCGCGAGTGTCTCTGATGGCCGTGTGGGAGGCGGGGAGATGGGGACGACGGGACTAAGAGAACCTAACAGAGGAAGCTACAAAACGAGATGAAGAAAACGAAGGTGATGAAATAGAATAAGGATGAAAATAAAATTGAGGATGATGAAGGATGGAGTCTGGGAAGGAATCGTAAAATTTTTTATAATTCTGATATTACTATGAAACAAATCAAACCATGCAACGCAATTACTATGATGGATTGACTCTAGAGAGAGAGAGAGAGAGAGAGAGAGAGAGAGAGAGAGAGAGAGAGAGAGAGAGAGAGAGAGAGAGAGAGAGAGAGAGAGAGAGAGAGAGAGAGAGAGAGAGAGAAAAAAAAAAAAGCAATTCAGTGTAATACCAAGTGTGATGTGAGTCCAAACTTACACGAGGCGACACAAAGTTCTCTCCCTCATCTTAAATCGCTTGACGGCCAACATGTGCCATCAAGCTCTCCTTCCTCAGTGCCACGGATGCCGCCTAAGTGCCAGCTGCTGCTACTCAAACACACACTACAGACGAGACGAGAGAGAGAGAGAGAGAGAGAGAGAGAGAGAGAGAGAGAGAGAGAGAGAGAGAGAGAGAGAGAGAGAGAGAGAGAGAGAGAGAGAGAGAGAGAGAGAGAAAGGCTACAAGAGTTGATTGTTTGGTCGTGTCAGATAGAGCACTTGTGTTGGTGGAAAGATGGCAGAAAATTCTATCACTTTTGCACACCACACAAGGGGCACTGCTCTTTCAGCCACCACCACCACCACCACCACCACCACCACCACCACCACCACCACCACCACCACTAACACCACCACCACCACTTCTACTGCAGTAAAAACAACGGGGACAAAAGTGGTGGCCAGAATTCAGAATATTTCATTTGGTATTCATCTCTAGTTTGGTATTCAAAAGTGAGCAGGAACCACTTACACCTGAAGCTCAGTGCAATGCGATGCTGCGACCTTGAAAGTGTATTAAAAGTTATGTTTTATGAAGTGAGAGTGAGCGAGGCAGGGAGTGTGGGATGGAGGAAGGAAGGGTTGAAGGAGTAAAGATGAGCCTGAAGTGAGAAGCAGAGTAGGAGTAGCAGCTGCCAGACTCGGTAATCCTGTGTGAGGATGAGGAAGGACCTGCCACCGCCAATTCCAAGGCGATTACAGAATTTGTAGGATTTGTAGACTCGATAAACATCAGATCCGGTTACAGCTGTCATCCGCTGTCTTAGTCACTCTATCCTTCCTTCTCCTGCGCCTCCTCCTCCTCCTTTTCCTCTATTTCTACTCCTCTAACTCTTCTCCCCTTTCTTTTAATAACATTTCTCCTCTTCGGTTTTATGTTCACATTCCTGTTTTTTTAACACAATATACAAAAAACTACATACTTGAAAGACAAAACTTCATTATCAATTTCCAAACTTTTCGTCCTCAGTACGACTAAAACTTCTTCAAAAGCGACGTATCATGACATTTCCTAAGTTCCGAAAACTGAATCTGGATGTTTTACAATTCCTCTCGGATTGGCGCTGGCACATGAGTTTTTTTTATTAGTCTTTGTCCTGCCAAGCTGACTTTCCTTGACGCAAAGACTCTTTATCACCAGATGATCCCGTCACTGAAGGTATTTCTCGGGACTTGGTTGTCTAGTCAGTATATAATGTAGTATTCTAGATGTCCACAACAGCACATCATCTAGAAGGTATTATTCCATACGACATTCTAGCGAGGTGCAAATATGGAAGCAACGGGTAAGGAAGCGCCGAGCCAACACGGGACTAGCTGGTCTTTCCACCACGTCAACCATTCCAGGTGACGTAAATGTGACCTGATACGGTAACACACATCCACTGAGGAAGGGGATAAGGAAGGGACGAGACCACAACAACACCCAAGATACGAAAGGAGCGAGTCAGGGAGTTAGGATGGAAGGTGGGAGAGGGACGTGACAGGCGTGTGACAACTCCCGCGGAGAGGCTAGCCGTGGGAGGGAGGATCGCCAGCCGCGTCCCTACGTAGTGCTTCGGGTACGAGGGTATGTTAAGGTGTCCAGGTGAAGGGAACACCCGCTGATGCCCGAAGGTTGTGCTGCAAAGGATAGTTCTGCTCAGTCACTTTCTGAAGACGTTGTTTTATGTGGTTGGTAAAACTTCATTTTACTATATTGACGTGCATTTGATTATTGATTTACTCTCTCTCTCTCTCTCTCTCTCTCTCTCTCTCTCTCTCTCTCTCTCTCTCTCTCTCTCTCTCTCTCTCTCTCTCTCTCTCTCTCTCTCGTCATGGATGTGTTTGCAATGAGCAGTGCAGGCGTTGCGTTGCGTTGCGATCAGCATGTGCATTTGATTATCCATCAACAAATACTTGGCAAGCAGCAGCAGCAGGGGACGACGCGCTTCACCTCTGGACTGACAAGGTTTGTTCTGCTCTGTGGTTGCCACCAAGCCTGTTATGAACTCCGTAGTGGTGCTTTGTTTGCCTTACGATGACCCTGTGTTACTAAATACACTCATACGTTGTGTTCTTACTTGTGCCCGGGATGCACGTGGTGATTTGAACATCGTTATCGTAGGCGGCAACATATTCGTCGATAAATGATGAAGAAATTTATGAAAAACCTGTGTTAAAGGTTTTTCTTCCGCAACATTTACTTTTTTTTCTTAAGCAAAATATCCAGTTTAGGTTACTTCAATATGTATGAGTAGTCTTCTTTCCAGTTCGTCTGTCGACACACATGAAAGTTTTGTTCTTCCTTTGATGTGCAAATTCCTGCCTCCCTCAGCGCCTCCTCCCTCTGTCAGTCAGCACTTTGGCTTCGTGGTGATGGGAACAGAGAAAAAAAGACTCGACCCCCACCATTGGACCCTCCTCATCCTACCTCATCCCCACACACACCTCCATCCCCTCACTGGCCTCCCTGTCCACTCCCACATAGCTACGACGCTCCAGCTGTCCACATTATCATGCATCTATGCCATTACGCTGCCTACAACGACCCACCACCACGAATTTTCCCTATTTTTTCCCTTCTACAGACAGAAAATATGAGGACCGAAGGTGTCGGGCAGGACGCGACGATGATGATGATGATAATGATGATGGTGGTGATCATGGCGATAGTGGTGGTGATGGTGATGATGATGAGAAAAAGCAGAAACTTATGATACTATTTATGTGACACCAAATGGAGTAATAGGAGGTCGGGAAGGGGAGGTGATGCTTATAAAAACTGTTGAGGACGCATACCTTGGCTTGGGTGAGCTAAGGAATGTTAAGTAAATATTCAAATGGGTCCTGTTTGCGAGGCGGCGAGGAATGGAGGGAGGGTAGGCAGTGTTCAGGGGCGAGGGAAGGAAGGAAGGAAGGAAGGATATAGAGGAGCAATACCGATAATATATTCCATAGTTATTGGCGGTATGAATGAATGCAAGTTCCCGTCTGCAAATGTGGATTTCTTGAACAGTGCTGCTGCTAACATTATTATAAAGTCACGGGAATCATGTGACTGACTGTCTAAATGTCTGTCTGTCTCAGTCTAACGTAGGAGAAAAATTGTGGAAACGGTTCGTAGCTAACACGCAGCCATCCTACTTATTATATCGATGTACTTACTCTTCTAAGGTTAAGTGGCAGTGAAGTAGAGTCTGCTTTCAAGTTCATATTTAATTGCGTCTTAAAACAAGCAATGTCTCAAGGCAATGAAAGTTAGAGTTACAGTAACTGATACCTGAGAGTTACAAGGCATGCAAGAGTGTGTGTGTGTGTGTGTGTGTGTGTGTGTGTGTGTGTGTGTGTGTGTGTGTGTGTGTGTGTGTGTGTGTCCTTCAGTGTAAACATTCACTAGAGGTCAGAAGAAAAAAAATATACGATAACTACACCTGAGACTTTATTTTATGTTGTGGAATTCCATTTCTATTTTCCTTATATTTTCTTTCCCTTTTCACTTTCCACTTTTCACCTTTCTCCCCACACGTCCTGCTCTTCATCACGCCCTCCATCCGTCACCGAGAGCAGCCGCGGGACACAACCTGAGATGCCCTTCGTCAGCTCAGTAATCTTGCCGTGATCTCGGGTGTGAGGGAGGCGCGGGAGGGAGGGGGAGAAGGGGACGGGCTGCTTCCTCCCTCACTCCCAAGAATATCTAGCTCCACCATCTCTTCCCTCCCTCTTCGTCGTCCTAATCCTCTCCAGGTGGTGCTGATAGAGGAAAAGGACGAGGAGGAGGAGGAGGAGGGGCGAAGCAGAAGGAAGGGAAAGGAAAGGAAAGTAAAGGAGGAGGAGAAGGAGGAAGAGGAAGAGGAGGAGGCTATAACGTTCGCCATCTTCTTCTCTCTTGAAAAGCGTTATCATGTAGTATGGACACTGAAAACATCTTAAAACTCTTCGACAATTCCGTGTGAATGTGTGAATGTGTGTGTGTGTGTGTGTGTGTGTGTGTGTGTGTGTGTGTGTGTGTGTGTGTGTGTGTGTGTGTGTGTGTGTGTGTGTACAAATGGAGCCTTCATCACCCTTCGCCGGCTAACACACAAGACACATGACAGGTGGGCAGGTGTCGAGGGAGATAAATTGAGGCCAGACGGAAGACTGGAGATGTATGGCCTGGAATGCAGACGAGAGAGAGAGAGAGAGAGAGAGAGAGAGAGAGAGAGAGAGAGAGAGAGAGAGAGAGAGAGAGAGAGAGAGAGAGAGAGAGAGAGAGAGAGAGAGAATACTAATAGACCAAAAAAGAACATGAAAGATAATGTAAGAGGAGATACTAATATATTCACTGAACAGCCTCACTTAACCTCAAAATTAAGAAAAAAAAACAAATTGTTGCAGAGAAGAGATTTTGGATTTTCTCTTTTCCTCGCCTCCCACAGACGTCCTCTCATCTTCCAGAACCTTTCCAAAATTCACGAAATTCCAGGAAAGGTGCCACGAGGGAGGATGACACGACCTTCTACCTCAACCTCACGATACAAGCGCAAAGGCACCTTTAAAGATTTACTCATATGCAACTTTACCAATTTTTTTTTTTAGATATAAATATACATGGATGGCATAAATATATTTTGAAATATTATGTTTGTGAACGTGTCATGCAGGTTTTATCTAATTTTGGGAACATGTTTGGAATTATTATCACAATTATTGTTATCATTATCATAAGCATCACTATCCTTATTATTATCATCATTACAATATACACAATCCCACATTCCCATTTCCTTGTTCCTCCTCTGTACCCTCGCGCTTCCCTCTCCGCGTCTCCTCCAAGACAGAAAAAATTAACCGCAAAACGCAACGCAGGACATTCTTGAAACGAAGAGGAAGTGCCACCCCAGAGGCCACCGGGAACTCAGTGACCCAGAGACATGAGACCCTCGCCGCTGACCACAAAAGACCCACATGACCACAGGAGCAGCAACGCCCTCGAGATAACCCGCCTGACCTTAAAGAAAGAAGAAAAAAGACTGCATGAAAAAAAAAAAAGTTTCTAGTTACTTGGTGGGGGAGAGGGAGGTAAAAGTCCACAGTGGAGCACAAAAGGGCTTCTTCAACGAAAGACTCTTAGAGGCGTCCTGGCTGCACAGGCCAATTTCTGAACGAGATAAGGATGTCTGAGGTTCTCTCTGTCTTCTTCTGCGAGCGAGAGGACGAAAAGAGATGGAGTGAACTCAATGGGGACGCAAGGTGGAGGGGAGAAAAGGACGTAAATGAACGACACACCGTCTGAGCTGAGGACGAACATGTGTGAGTAACGGTGAGAGGTAATAATGGAGGGAATGAGTCTCAGGTCAGGAAAAGTGTCGCGGCAAGAACACGCTGTCTGGCAAACGAAAGAAATATATAAAAATAGACCAGAATAAGTATACTATAAACGTAATTTAATAATAGTAATAATAATAATAATAATAATAATAATAATAATAATAATAATAATAATAATAACATCTGAACTACGTAAAAAGAAATGTAGAACAAATAACTGAGGAAGAGGAAGGTCTGAGGAACATCCGGAGTCTTGTGTTTACATTGAGCCAACACGGAAGTGGAGACAAGAAGCGCTGATGAAGAGGAACATGAACACACACAAACGAGGGGAAACCTAAACAAAAAGGAAGAGCACAATGGAGAGGAAAGAGGCCACATCCTTCTTGCAAAGACTCATTTTTCGTCTCTCTTCTCAGTCTTTTTACTCTCTCCTTTGCCCCCTTTCCCCTTCCTTCCTCTCCTCCTAATCCCTCCTTGGTTCAGTCAGTGTAAAAAGCGAGAAAGAGAGAAAGAGAGAGATAGAGAGAGAATGGTAGGAGCAGGAAAGAGAAAGAGGGACAGAGGGAGGGGAAGCAGGAGTAAGAAAAGAGCAAGAGATGAATAGGACAGCATGAGACTGAATGGAGCCAAGAAATGGGAGAAGGAAAGCAGAGAAAATAAATCACACGCAAGATATTTTTTCGTGACAACAAATTGGCGCAAATCACAGCAATAGAAGTAGTTATGAAATTAAGCAAAGTACAAAATACCCTGAACAAAGCAACGA
>JAXIVD010006810.1:0-2500 GCA_036785275.1 Cancer borealis | reverse complement strand
GTGTGTGTGTGTGTGTGTGTGTGTGTGTGTGTGTTTTGTAGTTCAACTCAAGACTAATAGTACACTGCCACCATCCGTTTCTATTACTATTCCCGACCATCACTCCCCAAGAATCATTACTATTACTACTACTACTACTACTACTACTACTACTACTACTACTACTACTACTACGTTCACGATCTTAATGACCAGACGACTAGACGATTCATTCTTTTGACTACACACACACACACACACACACACACACACACACACACACACACACACACACACACACACACACACACACACACACACACACACATGTCTTATTATCCCTACACGCCCCACTAGGAACACGCAACTAATATAGAGTCAAAGGCATCGCTCGCTTCCCCGGCACATTCTCACCCAAATCCTGCTTACCCCTCTGCCTCCCGCCCGGCGCGTCCTGCTCAACCCCAAGCCCTACAAAGCCTTAATCTGGCGTCAAATATTAGAGAAGGGCTTAGTGTAGGGCAGAGGGAGGGCAAAAAAATAGTGGGGGAAGAGCGAGGGAGGTAAAGATGATGAAGTAAACAGGCCTGGGTGGTGGTGGTGCAAGTCAATATATACGAAAAGATATGGAACGAAAGGGAGAGAAGAAACTTATCTCTCCCTTCCCCGTTGACTGGTGGTATTGACTGGATCAGGGGAGGAGAAGGAGAGAGAGAAAGAGAGAGGGAAGGAGGGAGAGAGGGAATGAGTGGGTATTGGTAAAGGGAGTGGAAGTAAAGGAGGGCGGTGGATGGGTGGAATGGATGGGTGGAAGTGGAAGAGCAGGAAGGGAGAGGATCCCAGATAAGAAAGGCAAATACGGATGGGAAAGCTTAACCAGATGGGGGAAGCTTAACCATTTCTATCCCTTTTCTTTTTTTTTTCTTTTTCTACTTGAACTGAAAACAACAGAGGAATTAAGAGTACAAAAATAAGTATAAAGGAGGAAGGAGGTTGAGGAAAAGTAAAAACAAATACATTCAGTCTAAAGTGTAAGCGATAACACACAACGAACTAAAAAAAAAAAAAAAAGAGAACGTAGGAGATAAGGAGGAAAAACAAGGGGAAAAGGAGGAAGGGGAGGAGAGGAGGCAAATGGCAGGTCGGTAAGGGAGGGGAGGGACATGCGGAAAACGAGGCGCGAAAGGAGGAGGAGGAGGAGGAGGAGGAGGAGGAGGAGGAGGAGGAGGGGAGGGAGGAGGAGGAGGAGGAGGAGGGGACGACGTAATGGGAGCCGTGAACTCTCCATGACACCACACAAATAATTATCCTCGACCTGGTGACTGCAAGAAGAGAGTGATGAAGGAGGAGGAGGAGGAGGAGGAGGAGGAGGAGGAGGAGGAGGAGGAGGAGGAGGAGGAGGAGGAGGAGGAGGAGGAGGATGAAGGTGTTGACGGTGAGGGTGATGGGATTGGGTGTCAATGTCTAACTAAAATAAAGACACATGAAAAAAATTGTAAACATTAGACAAGAAAACAAAAGGTGTATTATGTGACACACACAAATATACAAAAAAACAACACTGCACTAAGTAATTCTACCTGAGAGCAGAAGAGAAGGAGGAGGAGAGGAGGAGGAAGAAGAGGACATAAGGGAATATGGAGAATGGGGAGGAGGAGGAGGAAGTGGAAAAGGAGGAAGAGGGGAAAACGTCTCGGAAATTTGCCAAACTCATATCCTCTTCAAAACAACCTTCTCCATGTAGAAGGGAAACTAGGCCACGTTACGAGATAGAGAGAGAGAGAGAGAGAGAGAGAGAGAGAGAGAGAGAGAGAGAGAGAGAGAGAGAGAGAGAGAGGAGAGAGATGTATGTATGGGCCTGGGTATGGGTGAGGAGGGCATGGTGTGGGTGGGCTGGGGGTCAGATGTCAGGGTGCGAGGGTGGTGTCGAGTACCTTGTCTTTATGAGCAGCAGAGCTCGTTAAGTCCCGTGTTCCTTCCCCCGACACTCACAATGAGGCTCAGTTTACTCAGTCCTCGCGTCCTCCTCACTTACCACCGCTTGCTCTCTCTCTCTCTCTCTCTTCTCTCTCTCTCTCTCTCTCTCTCTCTCTCTCTCTCTCTCTCTCTCTCTCTCTCTCTCTCTCTCTCTCTCTCTCTCTCTCTCTCTCTCAACATCTGCAAGACCTTCACCTCCACCTTCATCCACTTTCTCATCATCATCATCATCACCGTCATCACCATCACCACCTACATACACACACACCTACACCCACACCATCACCACACCCACACACCCACACACCCACCCACACACACACACACACACCCACACCTACACACGCACACCCACACACACACACACCCACATACACACACACTAGTCAGGCTGTAATTTCTGTTCTCGAAATAGACAGCGAACCGTAGAGCAATTTTTTTTGTACCCCAATATTCCTACCTTTCTGCCCTCCCTCTCCCTCTACCTCCTGATGGCACTCTATCCTTCCTCCCTGCCCTCCCCTACTCTCCTGCCCTATCCTCT
>JAXIVD010006809.1:10000-17500 GCA_036785275.1 Cancer borealis | reverse complement strand
AAGAGTTAAGAGTAACATTCATTCTGGTTTAAGTGCCAATAGGGGAAATAATAATGTCATGTATGGTGAAAACTTAACCCATTAGCATGTGATTATACTGTCATTAGGCTCGTAATCTGAAAATCTGCTCATCCTCCTAGAAAAGGAAACAAATAACCTGGAAATTGTATGGGAGTATTGGATCTCTCTCTCTCTCTCTCTCTCTCTCTCTCTCTCTCTCTCTCTCTCTCTCTCTCTCTCTCTCTCTCTCTCTCTCTCTCTCTCTCTCTCTCTCTCTCTCTCTCTCTCTCTCTCTCTCTCTCTCTCTCTCTCTCTCTCCCTCTCTCTCTTTCCTCCCTGACCTCCTCACCACCACGCAAATGATCTCTTTGTTACCACTGAAGCACAAAACAAGGATTTCTTTAGCTGACTCAGACAAACATTTAATAACAAATGACAATAATTATTCTCCCTTCTCTATATATTAAGAGAATGGAATGCCTATTGAATTAAACTCTATCCATGTAGTTGTGTCAGAGATTCTTGGATATGTGAAGGGTATAGATGTTTCTATTTAATCCATTAGTTTGATGGGCGTACGTGGAATGTTAGACGTGAGTTATGAATGTCGTGGACTTTGATGTAGATACGGCAGGAAGGAAGGAAGGAAGGAAGGAAGGAAGGGAGATGAAGATAGCAGCAGAGCAGTGACGGAGACTGTGATATAAGAAAGAGAACTGGGACGGAGGAGGACGAGATGGAGGCTGAAAGAGAACATATAGGAGTAGAAGTGTAATATGTGTTGGTAGGGAGAAAATTCTGTCCGTCAAGGATGTTTATTAATATTATGAGAAAAGAGACGGAGAAGTGAGAAGCCTTTCCCTCCCCTCACCACACCACATACCCGTCCTTCCGAAACCCTGAATAATAGAGTGAAAGAATGGGAAAACATTACACTTTGAAAATAACAATAACACTTCATGTGAGAGAATGGGAAAATAGAATCAACATTGCACTTTTAGTAGTAAATATTGTAATGAACCTATTTTACCCTGCAAACCCAAATTATAACGAATAGAAAATTTGAGATAACGAGGAACTGTTTTAGTGAACGGAAATAATGAAACCAATTACGATATTACATCACGTTAATCGTAATAAAAGATATTACTAAACAATTCTCCAATACACAAAGCGTTTTAACACCTATTATTTCCACGGGTAACTTACAGTGAGTGACGGCATGAATTGAGGAAAAAATATATTAAAAATGATTCCTGCTTCCATCGCCTTTTTACAATTCTTAACCATAATCGACTTGCCATTGTTTATACGTCATCGCGGTGGTTTTAAGCTTGTGTAAGTTATAGTCATTAATGTTCTCGAAATAACTTGAATTGTCTCTCGATTGTGTGTCCACTCGATTTTCTCTTCTTTACGAAATATAGATTGATAGAATGTAGGAGGAGGAGGAGGAGGAGGAGGAGGAGGAGGAGGAGGAGGAGGAGGAGGAGGAGGAGGAGGAGGAGGAGGAGAAGAAGCAGAAGCAGAAGCAGAAGCAGAAACAGGAAAAATAGAAGAGGAAAGGAAAAGGGATTTGAAGAAGAGAAAATAAGAAAGAAAAGAGAAGAAAGAAAATCAAGAAGAGGAGGGGGAGGAGGAGGATCAAGCAGATAGATAAAACACTTTTCACTGAGACATTCAGCATTTGGTAACGAGATATAACACTGTCAAGCAGAGGGAGGAACGCACCCCAAACCTACCCACCCACTCACCCACCCACTCACTCACCCACCCATCCACCCACCCACCCACCCACCCATCCGTCTGCCCTCGTGAAGCTGAAGGTCACGAGCATGGTGAGGAAACATCTTAAAACACTCAGTAATTACCTGTTTTTGTGGGTCGGCGTTGAGGCAGGTGAGCGGGGAGGCAGGTAAAGGGGGAGGCAGGGCAGGTGTTTATCTTTTATTATACTTGATGAGAAGACGCACCTTGATTCCCCCTCCCCTCTCTCCTTCCTTTTTCCTTATTTTTCAAACCCTCTCCCTCTCCCTCTCCTTTCCTCTTCTTCCGTCAGTCTTCTCCCTCCCTCCTTCCCTCCCTTCGTTTGTTGGGTGAGGTTGTTTGGTGATTATAGACTCAATAATCGATGATTTCCCAATACCTTGTATTACTGAGATTTATCAATAGTTATTGTTATCATCATTATCATTATTATTATTATTATTATTATTATTATTATTATTATTATTATTATTATTATTATTATTACTATTACTATTACTATTATTATTACTATTATTATTACTATTATTATTATTGTTATTATCATTATCATCATTATTAATATTATTATTATTATCGTATTATTAATCATTATCATTATTATTACCTTGCTCGCCTCACGGGTGGTGGTGCATAATTAACTCGCCTCCTCAAGTCATTCATCATCTAACAAGCCACAAAGCCGACGAGGCACAATAGCGAGGCAAACGCGGCACTTTAAAGCCGGAAACCTGACGGCGAGCGACGTGAGGGCGGTGGTGGCGGCACGACAGCAGCCCTGGCCACGGCCTTGGGGGGGAAAGTTGTGTTGCGGGGAAACCATGGGACGGCGCGAGTCACTACTGCTACTGCTGCCGCCGCGGCCTCACGTTGGACACGCTGGTACGCTGCTGTGTGGCCGCGAGAAATAACATCTGTGCTGGAAGACATAATCGCTCCTTAAGTAAGATATTCTATTTTTCTGTGAAGTGAACTGCAACTCCCGTGTTCGAAATTAGTTATAAATAATTAAACTGTGAATGGGCAGCACGTAATGATGTCTTGGCATCATTACGTTGTTCAGTGTGTATTGATTGCCGTTCATGTTTGTTACATGTAATTAAGGTGGAGTGTTGTTGGTGCGAGGTTCACCGCCACGGTTGGTGTATTTGTGTAATTGTAGGCAGCTCTATGGTACTCGCACCCCTTCCCAACCCCCGCCTACTGATGGCCGTACGCCTCCCCCAGTGGAGGAGGCTGCGTGTTGGTGTGGCTCTGAAATTAATCATGAAATCCAACTCCGTACTCACACCTTTGTAGAATGACACGTCACACATACAGCAATGATTGATCTCAACATTACTGGTGACCTTTTGTTTGACTGTCGTCTATGTATTTCTCACGCCAATAATTAATGCATATAAATATTTTATGCTTTCAAGTAAGATTTAGTTTCCAAAGCTGGCGTGAAGAGTAAAACCTGAGTGCAATGTTTGTCTCTGGCTTTTGGCAATACGGTGACACCAAAACAGAGAATAAGTAATAATGGAAAGGCTTTATTTCAAAACTAAAGCAAGGTGTGACTGACTGTGACGAGAGTTACTAAGGTGAAAATTTAACATGTTAAAATTTGCCTTTAAAGGTGAGAACCCGTCGTCCTGATCCATAGAGACGACCACGCCGCTGCATCGCACCCTCAGCGCCGCCACCACGCCGAGGGACAAACCCAACCCAACCCAACCCAAGCCAAAGGGGATAACGAGACATACTCCGGCTACCCTGCCACCCCTCCCACTCCGCTCCCCTGTCTTATCTACTCCATCCGCCTTGACACTTCGGATCTGAAAACTGCGGCACTCCCTGACACTCCAGCACCTTCTCCTCCATCCCGATCCCTGGCACTTCTCCAGCCCCTCAGTCCCTCCGCTTCCGCTGGATACACTGCCTGACACTCCCTGACACACCGACCATTCCACATTTGGTTACCTATCACCTCGGCTTCTCCACACCGCCCTGCATCCACTCCCTGACATTGCGAACTCCTAACATCCTGACATCTCCCCTCCGGCTGTCCTCTAGTCCGGTTTGCTGTCATTCCGGAAGTGTCTCGAAACCAAGCCATCGAGCCGCCACCCTAGAGCGGCGCCAGTGGCCGGTGCTCTACGACCCTCCTGCCTCTCCCCGCCCTGTCTAGCCTCCCCTCCCCGTATCAGAGTCCACGGCGGCGTCTGTGTCGTCGATTTCAGCCTTGTCAGCATTAAGCCCGTGTAGTGTTTTTTGTAATCAAGGGATAGAGTAGGGAGGAAGGAAGGTTGGTTGAGAAAGAAATAAGTTCAATTAATTGGTGATGGTCTGTGTTGGTGCCAAAGAATCAGTGGTGTTTTGTTGTTATTAATTAAGGGTTAAGATTGAAAAGAAAGGTACATCACGAACAGTGAAGAAGAATATAGTGTTAGTTTTGTGTAGTAGGAAAGAAGGAAAAGTTAAGAGGAAGTGAAAGGAAAGATAGCCTGTTTGTGGCTATTGCTGGAAAAAAAGTGTGTCATATCAAAGTGTTCAGTAAGAGAGTGAGAGAGAGAAAGAGAGAGAAGATCATACAAGGCAGACACAACAAATCAAAGAAAACACAGTGATAAGGCTGTGTCAGGTTGAATAGGGTTACTGGTGCTTGACTTGGCTGTCCTCCAATCTTTTCTTTTACTTCTATCTCCTTCCATCTTTCTCCTCATCTTCACTCCCTTGCTTTATCCTTAACCTCTGTCCTTCCTTCCCCTAAAAAAACACTCCCTTCACCATAAATCCCTCGCTACCTACTGGCAACACTGGGTCCATCCCTTACCTTCTACCCTTGATCCCTTACTCCGTCCCACCACGATGGTTTTTGGATTGGTAGTGGACGTTCTGCTGCTCGTCATTCCTATCCTGCTCACCATCCACCTGCTGAACCGCCGTGATCGAAGAAGGACAAGGAGGATACACGACTAGTAGTATAATGATTCCCTTACATAGCACTTCATGATGGTGTATAACTCCGCAAAAATGCATTCCGTGTGTGAGGAATGTATTTGTGAATGTGAATGTGTTGAGAGGTATACATTTATAATTATACATACTCTGTTTTTTCGCGTGTTTGTTTCTTAATGTATATTCTTTTAATCTTAGCGTGTTTGTCCGCTTTCTATCCTTCGCTGTGTTGCGTGTCGAGGCAAACTTAACATTATTTCATGGAATTTGCTTACGTGGAATAATAGTGTCAGCAACGAAACACACACTCTCTCTCTCTCTCTCTCTCTCTCTCTCTCTCTCTCTCTCTCTCTCTCTCTCTCTCTCTCTCTCTCTCTCTCTCTCTCTCTCTCTCTCTCTCTCTCTCTCTCTCTCTCTCTCTCTCTCTCGCGGAAAAAAATAGCGGAGGCATGTATTTTTGTACTGACTCTACCGTGCATTTGATCTTCCCTGTAACGACGCTCCATCGTGGCAGTGTACCCCCGAGGACCTGCTCTCTTTGTATGCATATGTAAATAAATGCTTTCATATTCATGTGGAGTTTGTGTGTGTTTTAACGTATGTGTGTGTGTGTGTGTGTGTGTGTGTGTGTGTGTGTGTGTGTGTGTGTGTGTGTGTGTGTGTGTGTGTGTGTGTGTGTGTGTGTGTGTGTGTGAGAGTGAGGTGGATAGTGATAGTCAGAGAGAGAGAGAGAGAGAGAGAGAGAGAGAGAGAGAGAGAGAGAGAGAGAGAGAGAGAGAGAGAGAGAGAGAAAGCTTCGTTTGATAGTCTTTAGCTCCCTTTAAAACAGTCGCCAGAATTTTGTGCATGTGTAGGGGATTCTCTCTCTCTCTCTCTCTCTCTCTCTCTCTCTCTCTCTCTCTCTCTCTCTCTCTCTCTCTCTCTCTCTCTCTCTCTCTCTCTCTCTCTCTCTCTCTCTCTCTCTCTCTCTCTTTCGCTGCAACAATGTGCATATGAAAGGGTTTCTGTTATTCAGCTTTGTTTCCTCTTTTTGTCATCGAATATACTGCTATTGCAACACACACACTCACGCACACACACACACACACACACACACACACTCTCTCTCTCTCTCTCTCTCTCTCTCTCTCTCTCTCTCTCTCTCTCTCTCTCTCTCTCTCTCTCTCTCTCTCTCTCTCTCTCTCTCTCTCTCTCTAATGGAATTGCAATTTGTATTCTTTTCATTACTTCTCCTCCACTTCAACATTTTATTTTATTTATTTTTTATTTTTTTCACATCTCTCACTTTTCCCTTGAACCCTTCCCTCGTCCTCTTCATTGAATCAACTTCCCATCCTCCCACTTACCACTTACTCCTTCCTGTGCATTTTACTCCCCTCGCTCATCTCACCTCTTCACACTTGATTTCCCCTCTCCTTTCCAGTCACCCCTGCTCTCTCTCTCTCTCTCTCTCTCTCTCTCTCTCTCTCTCTCTCTCTCTCTCTCTCTCTCTCTCTCTCTCTCTCTCTCTCTCTCTCTCTCTCTCTCTCTCTCTCTCCCCTTTATCTCCCCTCGGTAATGTTCCCCTCAGTCGTAACTCGGCGGGGAACTTGGCGCCCAGTCACGTCGTCTCAAACAAAAGGCGCGAGGGTTGCGTTAGGCCTCAAAACTACAGTACGACACATAGGTGCTGGGTTCGATACTAAGTGTGTGTGTGTGTGTGTGTGTGTGTGTGTGTGTGTGTGTGTGTGTGTGTGTGTGTGTGTGTGTGTGTCTGTTTGTGTCTGTGTGAACCATGTCAGATGCCGAAATGTACATTTAAAGCAAAATGTTAGTATATTAATTTGTGGTTTTTAGTTAGAGAGAGAGAGAGAGAGAGAGAGAGAGAGAGAGAGAGAGAGAGAGAGAGAGAGAGAGAGAGAGAGAGAGAGAAAAAAAAAAAAGTGCATTGTCTATAGTACATTTATAACGATAAAGCGAAGTTCCTTAGGTGAAAGGATAAAGTAACAGCAATCAAGAAAAGTGCTAAAAATAATCTTTCGGGAAATCAAGAAAATAAAAAAGATTTGAGGTGAAAATGTCTCCATTGATGATGCATGAAAGGACTTCCTGTTGATGAAAAACTGTAAAGTCATTCACGTACTTAATTAAGTGTAAAAGAGAACTTACTCATGAAGGTAATATGATCATAGTAAAACTGTTCATGTTAAATACTGATAACACCAACTTTGATTAACATTAACATTATAAGTATATGACAAAGCTTTCCAGAACACTTGAAAGAATCACCGCAAAGTCACTACAATACTTAACTTTTAGAATGAACCTATCTATCTAACTAACTAACTAACTAACACGTTTCCCAGATATAACATAAAGAAAGAGTGAGACGTCATATACACTACACAGTTGGATGGAAGGGAAGGAAAGAAGGATGGCTGAGGGACAACAGCCTCTGCATGTACTACAGTATATGTAATAGCGTGACGGGAAGTATAGATCATTCTTGCAATATATAGTTGGATGGGGGAGGAGTAAGCGTAGGAAAAAAAACGCAATGTACTGGATAACCCTTGCATTACGTAATCAGAGAGAAAGAAGGGGAACACGGAAGAGGAGGAGGAGGAGGAGGAGGAGGAGGAGGAGAAAGAGAAGAAGAAACAAAAAGAGAAGGGGAGGACAAAGAAAATTACAGAGAATGTGAATGTAGTATACTTTCAGCACGAGAGACTGCCGCAAGATGTGCAATAATTAGGGAGCAGGAAGGGAGTGGAGTGAAAGAGAACAGCCGAGCAGCGTCTGTCCCTTAGC